>JABSTQ010005449.1:0-32783 GCA_013358835.2 Ixodes persulcatus
AGAAGGTACAGCCGGTCAAGTTTTCGTTCAAGATCGGTAGTTTTCCTGGCTTTTAGAAGCCTACCGTTTGATTTTGCTTGCCGTAGCCGCTATTTCGATCCTTGGTTCTCGCGGAGCGAGCGATTAGGTCCGGTAACGAGTGTTCCGCGCCGCTTCTAGGAATCGCGGATTTGCATTTTGCCGCTGACTAAAGTTCACGGTCGGATGTGTCAACAACGATGTAAAAGCACAGAAGGAAACGCAGCATGCCCTGTTGTGTGCCGCACGCCTTCAATTTTTTCTCTTTTTTTTTTTTTTTACAATTCAAAAATTGTGTGGGTAACAGCGAAAACTCAGGGGCTCAAGTTTTGTCTCGGTAGAACTGTAATGGTGACTAGCTTTACGAGCAGAAACACAGGCTTCGAACCAAATTTTGGTGCAAAGCTTAAATTTTTATTTACGTTCAGAACGAGCTGCTCTATGAAGCGGTGTGTTCCCACCATGACATTTTGTTTTGAATGTGCAATCATGAAACTGCGAAAGACACGTCCCCACTATGTCTGTCTTTCACAGCCTTAATGAACTTAAATTTGTCGTATTATTAGTAGTGAAATCTAGCCAGTGGTATACACTGCACCCTGGCAAACTTCCTGTATGGGCTGCCATGGCATGTTCCAAAACAAGGGGCTCGCCTTAGCAAAGTGTGGATGTACACTCGACATTATGTATGCATGTAGTCAATGCACAAAAAATGTGACTGGAAATAAATGAACTTGTACCCTGTATTCCATCCGAACTGATAGGTATTTTCCCATTCTTTTCACAGGAGCTCCTTCAGACGACCCAGTGCACCCAGATTATGCCCCGTCACGGTTTCTTTATTGAAAGGCACCCACCAGCCAAAACGTGCAAAGGTACAACCGACAACAGGCAAGGTCCACAAAACGAGCAGCGGCCGAGCAAAAGGATGTCTCCTGTGATCAGGCTCCAACTGACCCGCAAAACATCGAAGCAGTGGTGTGTTGTGAGTCTAGCACCAGGTGTGATGTGTCGGTGGCCACCACACTTTCAAGCAAAGACATTGAACATCTGAAAGCAGAAAACGCCTGCCTGAAGAGTACCCTTGCTGAAACGCAGCATCATCTACAGGAAAACAGCAACCTGCTCAAAAAGTACAAGGCCACAAACCTGAATGTGATTGCTGGAATCAACAAAAATTCTGCAACACAGGCAGCGTTGCACTCAGACACTATAAGGAGTATCCACTGGGCGCCATATTTGTGGGTGCTGTCTAGAGCGCATGCTCAGAACGAGCCCCCATTAATAGGCTGCTAAGACCGGCCATTTTGACGGTGTGGAATGCACGTTGCAAAAGAACCCTGGAAGCTAGCCATCAGCACGCGCTCAGCAGTCGCGCACACAGCTATGGCCGCCAGTGAATACTTCCTATATAGCAGGGGTGGCCAAGCTGCGGCTCGCGAGCCGCATGCGGCTCTTCGCGTGTTCAAGTGTGGCTCGCGGCTCCCTCACCTGCCACCCCCCCCCCCCACCCCCACCCATCCTCCCGCCTCCCTCCCGGTCACACGAGCAGCTCCCCCAAAAGAGAAATGGAACGCGTTTTAAATCAAAAGACAGATTGCGGTTTGGTAGTCTTGTGCTACTGCTACCTTACGTACAGTAGGACTGCGTTTGAGGATAGATTGAAAGTACTTCGAGTTTTGTTTATTGCGCTGTACAAGTTTGCCCACCCCCCCCCCCCCCCCCCCGCGGCTCTTAGAAGTTTCGTGGCTTTGTTTGCGGCTTTTAGGCCGGGTCAGCCTGGCCACCCCTGCACTATAGGGTAAGATTCTATACAGGCATTGTGAGCTTGCATCTGTTCAATGCACTCCTGACGTTCATTTTGAGTGTGTGGCAGCCTAACGTCACATGTCTTCTGCCACAGGAGCAGCTTGTGCTGGTGCTGATGCAGTTGAGGCAGGGTTTGTTAAATGAAGACCTCGCATGCAGGTTCAAGATGTCTGCAACGACGGTTGGCCTAGTATTCCACGCCTGGCGAGACGTACTTTCAAATAACCTCGGGAAGTTGATTTATAGCCCTCAAGACGGGCTGTCAGGCGCCACCTGCCAACCTGCGTTCTGTGATCCCATCTTCAAGGATGTGATTGGTGTGTTAGACTGCACAGAGATTTTTATACAAAAAACTGCCTACATGCTGGCCCGAAGCCAGACTTATTCCAGGTGTAAGCACCAGAACACTCTCAAAGTGCTAATTATTGTGTCACCAAGTGGAGCCGTTACTTTCATCTCGGGGGCATGAGGAGGACGGGTTTCCAATAGACCATTTCCGCATAACCTCAAACCAGCCAGTAACTGACGTACCCTCGACCTGGTGCATTTTTGGATTGCCCGCTGACACAGGGTATGCAACCGCCAAGGGTATGGGCGAAAAGGCTTAAAAACGGACGTCGTGCATGAGTTAGTTCCGAGTGCTCCTTTCTACCGTGCTGCAATCTCCGAAAATCTACGATTGTCTGGCTACCACTCTGTGGTCGTCGGATGGGTAAATAATTTTAAAAAGCATAAGAACAATAGCAGAAAGTGTGCCATGAGCACAAGATGCTGCAGCGCGAGTGTGGCTGCAATGTTATCGAGCTTCGCATTTTCCCCAAAAATCCTTATTTATGAAGTAAGTCAATTGCGAGCTTGAATCGCGAGATTCGTATCAGACTCAACGTCATGTTTAAGCTCATGACCACTTCGTCTACGACAAGAGGACCGATTTTAATTCCCGGTGCAGATGGTTCAATTAGGTTATCACTGCAAGCCCCATGGTATGTGAAAGGTATGAAAACGTCTAAATGCCACCACTCAAGATGGAGCTATCAAATGCCGAGAGCTTACCTGCATAGACTACATTAAACTGCTCATATATACTTCGCTGTGGAAAGTCAATCAAAACACCCCACCGTCTTCGTCGTCGTTCTCTCGAGGAGGCAAGGTGATGGATGGCCTGTGAGTAGCCAGCTGGATTCAACCGCACAAGCTCCAACCAAGTAATTGCAGCCCACCATAGCCAAGTCGAGCCAAGTTTTCCCCATACCCACACCGTTGCCTACCCAGATAGCTGTGCTGCCAGAACTAGCCGATATTTCTTTTTCTAAACCGCTAGACGGCGTCGTCGGCGCCGCAATTCTCAAGATGGCGGCGCCGTTCAAGAAAAGGTCTATAAGGAACTGACGTTGAAGTCTGGCTTCTTGAGCTTTGTGAGTGAAGGGGATGTGTACCTCGTGGACAGGGGATTTCGATGCCAAGAAATGTTTGCTGCAAAAGGTGCCAGGCTGTTAATACCTGCATTCACAAAAGGGAAAAAGCAGCTTTCGTGTGCGGAAATAACCCTTTCCCGCAAACTGTCTCGTGCTCGCATCCACGTGGAGCGGGCAGTAAGACGTTTCAAAGCGTTCAGGATCTTTCAAATGGTTCTACCAATTTCTGTATTAAAGAAGGGTCATTATGGCGAGATTTGCACAATTAACAAGGCGTTGATAGTTTGCGCTGCCCTGACAAATCTGCAGCCCCCTCTGCTTAAGAAATAGGTTTGTCGGAGCATGTGTGCTTCAGCAGTGTAGCTGACCCGAATGAGGAGTTTTGCAAGGATAGGTTTCTGCAAGACATTTTGAGAATGGAAACGTGGCTACTTTCTTTACAAAAAAATGCCAGTGTTTTTTTCTTCACTGTATTTTGGTACTGCTATTCTGAAATGATATTTTTCCTTGTGCATCGAGTGTATGTAATATATCCTTCACGCTCATTTTGCAGCTAATAATTAAGGGCCCCCAAAAATATTTAAGCATTTGCTTTTTTTTAACTCTCCTCCTTGGTGGTTCAATTTCTTCAGACTTTTTTTTAAAAGCTTGCTGACACATTCATAGTTATCGCTACACGCAAACTCTGTATGAGCACTCGACTTGGAGTTAGTCACTGCCATGAGGGAAATAGCCTAACTCTGAGCAAGCCGAGAGAACAGCATGTGCAGTGCACAGTGGTCACCAAACTTGTACGGAACATGAACAACTCGGAAACCAGAAACCCGCACTAAGAGTTCCGAAACACCGCCAAATTTAGAACGTTGTGCAAGAATATATTTTTAACATTTCATTTTCTCCAGTGCAGCACGAGAGTATCTTTTCAAGTATGGACGCTGTCGACCTGCCCCTTGACCACTCGTCCGAGCTGGCCTGAGCACGTCTGCGGAGTTCCACCTGGTCGCACTCAGTCACTGAGAATCTTGCTATTCTCGCAGCTGACTCATCAAGTAAACCGTAGAGGCACGCCATGTCCATGATAGTCTCAGGCACTCAGAAGTGGATCCTTGTTGTCTCGACATAAACCGCTAGTAGCAGTGTCCGTGTCTTCGCTGTGTGTAAGACTCCTGAGCACAAGCGTGTCGGGTGCCAATCTCTGGAAAAAGTCATTGTATAGTGTCTCCTCAATAGTAACGGGTAAAACAAATGAGGCTACATCTCCACGTTCCGATCAAAGTAATCTGTTGACATTCTACTATGTGCCCTTGAGAGCCTGCAATTTGTAGTTTGTGTCAAGGCGTAGACTTAAGAATGAACCACAATTTACAGCCTCAAGTGCATTTTCACCCATTCCTCAATGTCGTCTCGCTAACAGGCTAGAAGTCTCTCCTTGACTTGAAATAAAGCCGGTTTCACCACCGAAGCTATCCCCACAATTTGTCCCCTTGCTCTTGTTTTGCTATTATGATTTCATGGATAGTAAGTACCGTTACTGCCTTGAGGAAGTCCTTGAGTTGTTCTGCTGTTGCCTCTAGGTGAGATGAGCCTTCTTTCGGTGTTGAGATGGTGTTTATCAGCCTCCTTTTTGATGGCTCGATGAAGTCGATTGAAGCCACTCAAGTAGCCTGCAGTTATTGCATGAAATATTTGACATCTTACCTCGGTCAGATGGTAATTTAAAGGGCATTCATAACAAACTCCTTTAAAAAATCGACGAATCGGCTCACAACATTGACTGCGCACGTGCCTTTCGGCGTAGGCTAGTTCGCCAATTTTTTAAAGGAGTTTCTTCTGAAGGCTTTGAAAATGACCGTTAGACTTGAGCTGCTTTAAGCACCAGGAATATTCCTCCGGCTAATTCAAAGAAGGCCAGGGAAAAAAAAAAACATTAACACGGAAGCATGTGCTGAATGCATACCTGTGCAGTAGAAGTTGCTGCAATCCAGCGGCATTCGACAGAGGCTGAGTTTGGGTCATAAATGCCGAATTTTACATCAACTTCGACGCGAAACAGAAGCGTGGCTACGTGACTGCAGGCCTCGCCGCACACAACGATTCGGAACGTGAGGGGCCGTGTGGCTGCGATCCGATAGCGATCAAAATGAAAGGACAAAACGAGCTACTCACCCTTCCATGCAGGTGCAGTGGGCGCTTAGGACTGTGCCGTTTTTCTTGACCACGGCCCAAGGCTGGTGGTACCTTCCAAAAGCTTGACTAGCTTCCCCTTGCCCGGTGATGAGAACGATGCGAGTGTTCTCTATCGTAGCCCCAAATGAAAAAGCGTGGCGTACCTTACCGCTTAAAAACAGGTTGCAACCGTCTTCTAGTTTGTAACTCTTGAATTGCTCTCTCGTGTAGAAGCATATCCCTTCCACGAGGTAGACGTAGATGTCGCTAACTTCTAGTCGCCGCCACTGGCGAGCGTACGTGGAGAACACGTTTTTGCGATCAGCGTCTAGCGGGTCTGGAAGCTCCAAGCCTGCGATGGTCAGCTTTTCACGGTAGCGGTTTCTCGCCGGTTCTTCGAACTCTCTAAAGTAAGAAGAGGACATTTTGTAGGAATAAAGTCGTGGAATTCTAGCTAATACGCCGCTTCTAAAACTGGGTAAAAAACAACAAAAAAAACGGTCATGATGTAGAAAACCCGAGACTGTGGTAAAAGCAGGGAAACTTGGTCGAAGAAGAAAGACAGGAGAAAAGAACGTCTTTCTTTTCCCCTGTCTTTCTTCTTCGACCAAGTTTCCCTGCTTTTACCACAGTCTTGGGTTTTCTACATCATTATCAACATCCACCAGCTCGCCCGCGCACTCACTGTTTTTTTTAAAAAAAACGAGCAATTCGTACGCTTCGTTGCGAAGACGGTCGTCGTGTTTTCAACTCGCCAGCTAGACCGGAAGCCTTGAACCGGAATTCGTGAGGGGCCTGCCAATGGCAAGTCAGAGGTTTAGTTGTTTACAAACAGAAAGGTGTGAACAGTGTATAGGGACAAAGCGCATTTGTCACTGGGGTGCGGCAGATCCGATGGACATGGAACAGGCACACCACCGGCACGTGGCGTGTGACGTCAAGTCTGACGAGCACCGAGGTCAGAGGAAGGCAGAAGGGACAAGGAGGAAACCCTTGGTGTTAGTCTGGTGAATGTCCAAACGGAAGACGAACTGGCGGACGTGAACTCTCACTTCATGTGACGGAAAAGTATCACCTCACACGTTCTGAAGTATCCTGCTAGGACACCCCTTAAAGGGGCCCTGCAATCATATTTAAGCTTCTACCTTTTCTGCGGTTTCCACGTCTCTCGAGGCTCGGGCAAGCCAGCGGGCACGGAGAGAGTAGCTAAATATCAGTACGTCATATTTTAGCCGGGCGACGCGGACACCTCCTCCACCTACGGTGGCGAGCGACCCGCGGTGCCGAAAACGCGCGATATGTGAAGTGTTTTGTCCTGGGCTTACTACTGGTCAGAGCCGCTAAAAGCTTCTTTCTAGACTAAATACAAAATATAAATGGCGCGAACCGTTTCAATTATTTATGAAAGTAGTTTTTGTTTAGTATTTTAGATCAGAAAAGGAACAAAATGCAGTTTATAAAGTACGGAAACAAGAAATGACACGTCGACATACCCGCCACCAAGCGGTGCAAAAGGCGGTGCATACTAGAAAGGTTCAGGGCTGTCCACTGTCACATTTACTCTTCATGATATATCTCAGTGAAATGGAAAAGAAATTAAAGTAGAGCAACTTAGGCTTTGATGTGAGTTATATGGTTTGGCGTAAAAAGTTTCCGCTGAATTTAGCGGAAAATTTTCTGCCAAATTTAGCGGGTCGATAGGGTCACGACGTCACAGGAGGTTGCGCGCGTGTAACTGAAAACAGTCGTAATCCCAAACTCAAAAAATTTGATAAGAGTTGCCCTTTAAACTGGTATGCAAACTGGCGGCATGGTTCGTGAACGGCTCACCGCTCCGTAGAAAAAGCTGCATGCACTCCCTTTCCGTTTTTCTGTTTGAACATGACAGCGAGCCGTGGCGACGAGCCGTGGTGGTCGGAGAGGGGGTGCGATGTGACTGGCCCACCCCCACCAATGGAAATGTCTCTGTCCACGTGCTCGGTGCGTTTTGCCGCATCTGGGAATCGGGCAACGCCGCGACACCCGACTTCATGCAAGCCTAGCCTCAATGACATCTCTACGCCGCTCGTGAACGTGCTTGAAGTTGGTAGCATTCAGTGGTTTCGTCATAGAAGACGTCACGAAGCGGGACGCCGTAGTTCGCCGGAACGCGTCGTGGCGAGAATTTAAGTCTCCCCGGCTTTGCCGTGAACTTTCTCCGGCTCGCCACGGCGCCAGTTTGCATTTAACGCGTTGCATTCTAGGTACTTTAGCGAGGTAATGTACTCTCAAGTTACTCACTTAATCTACGCAGAAAAATATAAAGACAAAAAGACGAATTATCATTTATTTCGGATTCTATAGACCTTAGCATCGCTTATCACCCTGACGAAAAATGCTGAGTTACTGAGATGTGGACGCGTGCGCAGTGTACGATATACCGCAGAGCAGATCAACAGCGCATGCTCCGAAGGCGTTCCACAGCCCAGCAGACAAAGATGGCAGCGCGCAGAAGGAGATTTTCGCAAAGGTCTATAGACCAACTCAACTCACTGATGTCACGCCACTGCGGTGGCGCTGCTGTCGGTACTGCGCATGCGCGGAAGCTTCACTCCTCCCGATTTTGTTTTCTGCGCACGCGCACTGCCCACACCTGGTGCAGGTAAAGCGGGCTTCGTTTGTAAACACTGCGTTGGTGTATAGAGGCCCTCATTTCCACTGTTTGAAAGTATAAACACTGAGAAAAGAAAAAAAAACGAGTCGAATGGTAAATTTGAAAGTCGAGCCGACCGCAGCTGGCCGTATGATCTAATGTAGCAAATAAAACAACGCAAAAAGTGCGTCGTAAAAAAATTATAAAAAAAGAGCACAGGATGTCGCGGTGCATTCACTGTGCGTGATTGGTTTGGCCGGTGATACCAGAAGCACAAAGACGACGAGCTTCATGACGATGCACTTTTGGCGCTGCTTGATTGGCTCCTTCGGAATGTATGCAGTCGGCTGCTATACATAAAAAAATAAAACGTAATTGAAAGGTTTTTTGACGCCCCAAGAACTCGTTCAGCTCGTGAAGAACGGTTTCGCCTCAGGCACCATCGCCCCCTGGCGCACTAGGAAGGCAACTGGGCGATGAAGAACTCTTTCGCGTCGAAAAAGGAGCTTAAACGAACCCTCATAGCTTTTTTCCCGAAGAAGCCATTCCTTTAAGAGGTAAAGTTCTTGAACAACCAAATGCTTTTCTTTTGTATTTTTTAGAGTGTAGATGAAGAAGTTTACTTGGCTCAGTATGATAGGCCTCGCTCCCGCTTGTCAAGTCTGTACACGGCGACATTCCGGGAATTTCGTCCACAGCCTCACTTTGATCCTGAGAAAACAAAAACAGTGCTGTCGCGTCCGTTCGTTTGCGAGTCGTCTCTCGAATTGATCTTTTTTCATTTTTTTTTATTTTACTAAAAAAAAACAATTTTGTTTTATTTTTAACGTATAGTATACGTATAGGATCAGGACTTTAAAAGTTTCCGCGACACGTTGCGCGGAGAGGTAGTACGCTTGACCTTCGAGCTTTGACCTTTACTTTTAGTGGGACTTGCTGAAAAACATTTCTTACGTCCCAGAGAGAGTGGCGAACGCAGAGGGAAGGAATCCGGTGCACGTTTTGTGGAGAGAGCCGAATGCGATGGCACGTATTGGATGCGTGGCGTCAAAGCAGAACCGCGAACATTACCGCCTTCTGCTATCCACAGGCCTTTACCCAGTACGGGCCCAGCGGACATGCTCTTTCCACCACGAGTGGAACCTTGTCGCGACGACTTAGTACCCAGTAACACTTGGATTCGTATGTCTGTATGTATTAAAAAATGTTAATAATATCGAGACCCACATATTTATGACGGCCGTAGTGAGGCCTTTTTGAGTTATCGGAATTCGACCTATTAATCTGACACGCTCGTCAAAATTGTTTTCTAGGGGATTGCGAAATGTGTCCAGTATTTCCCCCGGTTATCAAGTTCAGCACCTATCTTTAAAGCCGCGATCACATTTCCACTACATCATACAAAAGCTGCCTGCCGACATGTTCGAGGCATGTATGAAGCCAGCATTCTTTGAACATGCCATGGGGCGTGGCCGCAGATAATCATGTTGTCATGTCTACAGCGAACGCCGTGCCTCTTGTGTCTCGGCTGTACGAAGTCTGCGGAGCATCGTCGGAATCAGTCAGCGATCCCAAGCGTCTCGACATTTATACTTCCTGTTTTTAGGGACGCTTCTGCGGCCGAGGGAATTTGGAAACGAGTCTAGCCGGCGACAGCAACGACGATCGTCAAGCACCGTTGGTGCAACAACGTTTGCACAAGGGTGCAGATTCTAATCGCGATAACTGTTGTACCTAAAGGACATGGGCCCCCTGAACTAGCGAGGCAGTGACTCGCAATCGTCTGACACGATTCAGTCACTTCCAACGCTGCTACAGATAGAATGTTTTCAACGTGCAATCATGTGACCTCTTTGCTATTTTTTATTGGCTCTGTGCAACATGTTCTGCCGTAACTAGATAGTAATAACGATTAAAAAAAAAAAACAATCTTCAGATAACTGGATTAATTGAGTTTCGTACTCAACAAATTTCAGCGTGTCTTTAACATATCGGCCATTGCGCAGACGAAACGTGTAGACTGTACGTTATATTCATTTGTCAGTGTTAGGGTTTGCGCTACGTATAGCGAATTCGTGAAGCAGTGTTACTTAATTTGAATTACCAGACGATGGTGCTCATTCTTTTTATTTTATTTGTTTTCAGATACCTCCGAGAAGACACGCTAAATCACTAACCCAAACGCATAAAAAAAAAAAAAAAACAGGTAACGCCATTACAGCTGAGTTAACAAAATTTTATCGAACCGATCTCTCATGGTAAATTCAATAGGACGCTCTAGAAATCGCTTGAGAGCACGCGTGTACGCCACGTTTCGGCTTAACGTGGCCAAAATGTGGATTTTGTGGCCCCAGAAAACCAACCAGAGCATTGGAACGCGGCACATGACAAAGCACCACGAGAGTGAACACATATGGACGCTGTCACGTGATCGCTCCACCAATTTTAGCGGCTCGCTAGTATCGTGGCCTCCGCTGTTAACCAGTTTATCATGAATAGCAGTGTAGCTCTGGTGCAGGGAAGCACTTTTAGAGGTCTTCCTAAAAGCGTGTTCCTTATTTTTTTTTTTTTTATTCACTCCTAAGCAGACAAATTCGATAGTGCCACGTTGGAGCCAACTTTTGTGTCTTTCGTCTTCCCGCGAACCACTCATTCAATTTTCAAGTTACCCGCCTTTGTTTTTTCTTGTTTTTTTGTTTTTTTTTTGTTTGTTTTTTTGTGGCACGACTGAATTAGATTTTCTGCTCTACTCCAGAAATTGAGTGCATGGAAGCTTACTGTCTTGACAGTGGTTGTCAAGGTCCTGATGAAGTATATCCAGCTCGACAAGGGCACTTGGGACCCCCTTCAAATTTTCAATTCCACTGGCGTTTGCAACATTCTTAAAAAGGGGTGCTGACAGTATTTTTTATCTATTTTATTTATTTACTTATACATACTGGTAAACTTCTTTTTAAGTTTGAAGCAGGTGCTAGTGCATAGTATTGCGCATGAACTGATGTAAACATGAGCACAATGAAATGTAGCATACACAAATTGGTAATAGGGAAATACAACAACGTTAATAAAATAAGAAACGGATCTCGAACTTTTTCACGGACAAACTTTTCGATGCATGGCAGAATAACTCGACTGAAGATGAACTTACGCGAACTTGAGAAACACTATTTCGTTGGAAATAAAGAATTTTAAAGAGTCAGTGTGATGAAGATTTGGAACCAGATCCCTAGTGTATACAAACTTCGCGTTGATTGAACCAGTCATGACGTTAAACTCCTCTAATAACCCGCGTTAAAATCGCCGCTCAGTAATGAACATAAAAACTCTCACTGCACGGTGATTTGTTCATGGGAACTAAAGTTAATCTTTGTCGTACGGAGGGGTTACAAGAAATTGTTTCTCTTGAATATGTTGCTTATGAATTGCAATGCAAAACCCTGCATCCTTTTTAATTTGTCAACATTTTCCGCCGCATAAAGCTTCCATACTTGGAAGGCACCCTTAAAAACAGGTCGAACCAAGGTTTTGTAAGCAGAGATTTTTATATCAACTGAAGAGGGCTTAAGATTGCCCTTGAAATATCAAGAATTACCGTGTGTTTCGCGAACAAAATATACATTCCCCTTAGGTCAGCCGAATAATGCGCACCTAAGTATTGTGACGTGGAAACAACTTTCGGTAAATTGTTATTTACATGGTACAAACAACTAGGTGGAGAATCAATAGTGAGAGATGGGCTAGTCTGTACATCGTTCCTTTTGGCAAAAGCACCACAAGACAAGTACAGAAAGTAAGAGACTCTGTGCTGTGTCTTTTACTTTCTGTCATTGTCAAGTGGCGCTTTTGTCAAAAGGTAAGCGGAGAATGTTTTCTAGAAAACGCCATATGCATACATTTATTAAGAGGCAGATGCCTAATTGTGCACCAGCAAACAAAAAATGTAGGGAACAAATAAGTAACCGTTGATCGTTGACATTTTTCGATTCATTAAACAAAATACAGTTATCAGGATAAAAATCTCATGCCTCTATCTCGTATATGGTTAAAACTAGAGCCCCTAGAAAAGTTACGCTTCAGAGTAACGATACTTCAGCCACTTTGGTGCGTAAAATCATGGTTGCCAGTTACCTGAAGCTTTAACTGAAATCGCAGAAAACGTCTTTCCGTCCTCCAGAAATGTTAGAACAGTTCATGACAGAGCAAGAGGATATCACCCGAGCTTCCTCCCACCATGTCTAAAGCTGAGGAAGTCGCATTTTTTTAAATTCTGACAATCGACAGTTACGTGCGTCTGCTCTGCTCTAAGCACCAAGATGGCGGCGCCCACTAGCAGATCGGGGAATGGAGTCCCGATACTCTAAGCATAGCTCATTTAGTGGCTTTAGTTAAAACAAGTAACGTGGAAGTTTGTTTTGTGTGTGTGTATGCCCATAAGAGATTAAATAATTGACTAGCGTATGTGTGTTTAGCGCTTTCCTTCAGATTTTCAAATCGCACAGTTGTTAAGTGAGCCGGATAATAAATTTTAAAAATATATTTGGAAAATAAAACGTCTATGTAATTAAAATTTTTTAATAAAACAGATCAACCGACCAGCTTCATTTGTTCGTAAGATATAACTTTTAAAAGTCGTCGTCCGGTCTATTTACTGTCGCTTCTACGTTTTGATGTTCCTTCTTTACCCAAGTCTCAGGTTAATTCAACATGGTTATTATTTTTCATTGAGAATCGGATGTCTTCAAACTTCTATAAACTTTTAAGTGCCTAGCACCTAGGTAATGGGATCATTTTCATTCGTGCGGTACCAAGAAAAGAAAATAATATTCGCAGTCCTTTCAAGATGGCTTTTAATAACAGGAAATTGTATTTATGACTCCAAAAACTGACTCCCGTACACATTTTATGTGACGTCCTGAATGTTTGCTTTGCATTTTTTTTTTATTTTATCGTTATAATTCGTAGTTTGTACAGTGCACAACAAGCTCACCTACAAGTTGCTTCCTTCATAAAAGGGCCCCGTCAAGCTGTGTTGTTGCAGCTTTTGTGCTGGGAGTTCCTCCGCTGTTTACCTGGTAAATAAAATTGAATAAAAATTTGAGCTTGAAAGTAAACAGTCGAACATTTTTATGCTACTTTCTTTAAAGTAGTCATCTTGATTTAAAATATACATAATAAATGAACCACATTTTCCTATACCCTCGTTGTAAAATTCTCGATACTACACATAGCCTCCGTTTAGGGATGTTTTGCGTATCGCCAGCTTGCCTGGGCACTTGCTTTCATTTCAATGTTGTTAGCAATATTATTACTCTCTTTCGATCGTTGTATTACTTCCGAAGTAGCAGAATTCCACAATCATTAATTTAGTCACGTAAAATTGGTAATTCCTGAACAAAAAAGAAACAGAAAAAAAAAGAAGAAACCCAGCTTTTCCGAGACAGCGGTCGTAAAACTCGCTTCATTGAATGCCGTTCAAATAAAGAGGGAGCAATCATACATTGAAGGCTAATTGTGCAAGCGATCGAATACCCTTTGAAAGCGCCCATTTGTCTACAATATCGACGAGCGGGAAACGTTTGTGGCACGATCGATCTTATATACGTCTATATAATAAGGACAGAGATGAACCTCCTGTCGTCCTAGCGCTTCGTTGCTTTATTCCCTCGCAGACGCGTCTTTTGTTTGAGCGCGTGTTTGGTAGCTACCGTAGTTTGTCCATTAGCATGGGCGAGTAATTAATTGGGTAATTAAGCCAGGCAGATCAATCATACATGCAGCTCTAGTCGATACAGCCAACCAGGGTGAGCAGGTAGTTCATATTCGGGAGCAACTAAAATAACCCTGGTTTCTTCTTTCTTTTATTTGCTAATGTTGTTGTCGTTGTTATTGTTGTTGTTGTTGTTTTTCACGTCGTACAGGTACGCACCACTTCAGGTATACGCCCCATTAAATACCTGACCGTGTTCGCGAGAAAGCAGGGGCTACTTCAACGTGATGCTAGCAGCATGAAACTAATTTAAATACCGACTCGCACTAAACTTTCATCCGCCACTGCTGTTGATTTTGTTTTTCCATACGCGCACTCGAGGCAGCGCTGCGGTAGAAATACTAATGTTTTTAATATTTCTTTTTCAAACTGACTTTGCCATAACGAGGAGTCGTTGCATTTGCTAACAAGAAAAAACTCGAGTGATAACACCGGGCACAGCGCGTGCGCAGAGAGAAAAAGCAAGCAAGGGGCTCGTGCCCGAAGTCCACAAATTGCGGATAATACCGCCAACCCCCACGGAGCGACGTCAACACTATTAGCCCTACATGCGGCCGAAAGAAAATTCTCCGCTATAGGAGGTATTCACTGGCCGCCATATTTGAGGTCACTGTTTAGAGCGCATGCTCAGAACGAGCCCGCATTAATAGGCTGCCAAGGCCGGCATTCTTGATGGTACGGGGTGCACGTTGCAAAATAACTGTGGAAGCTCGCCATCAGCACGTGCTCAGCATTAGCGCACACGGATATGGCCGCCAGTGAATACACCCTATACTTCGTCTCACCCACGGGTCTCTCCCTAGCATGGACTAACCGCGAAAGCTGTGCTAGCGCGAGCGGCCAGCCTTGACTGCCTTGACTAGAGCACTAGCTGCACGAGCGCTCGTGCAGCCACCGCGGCTTCATTCAAAGCGACTAGCTCGCGCTTTTAGCACGCGCGGCTAACAATAGTCCATACTAAGGTGAGACGAAGTATAGAATAACCCCAATCAAAGTATTCAACTATATGTCAATCAGTCAACGTTATTGAATTATTATACGCCAAAAATAATTAAACTTTGATTTCAAGCGTAAATTTAACCCACTGCTTCAACTCGCATAAATATCGCGACAAAATGCTTTTATATTCTTTTTTAATAACTTCACTATAGTCTATACACGTTTGCAAGTCCGGCTTCAGGGCGCTGCCATCTTGCTCGCTGGGGTGCGCTTGGACGCGTCCTAGTCCGATTACGAAGCCTTGCTAAGGCGTCATAATCGGAATATGGCCGCGCCCAAGCGCACCCCACTGGGCAAGATGGCGGCGCCCTGAGACCGCACTTGCAAACGTATATACACGTTTGCAAGTCCGGCTTCAGGGCGCTGCCATCTTGCTCGGCTGGGGTGCGCTTGGACGCATCATAATCCGATTACGAAGCCTTGCTAAGGCGTTGAAATCGAATTATGGCCGCGCCCAAGTGCGCACCCCACTGAGCAACATGGCGGCGCCCTGAGACCGGACTTGCAAACGTGTTACTTAAAGGGATTGTCCGGTCGAAACCGGAAGTACTTAAGTTCTTGCGCTCGTTACGTCGAGGGAGCCTTCATGTAGACAAACGTCATTTTTATTTTGATATATGATCTCCCGTTATTAATTAAACCTTTCATGAGCCTATGTACGAAACTGCACCCCGAATTTCGCCAGTGTCAATGGCTGACATCCGTAGGTGCTGCGTGACGTCACAAAACGCAAAGGCCTGTCGGATGGTCGGGATAACAAGCGTTGGTCGATGGATGTCTTGTATTTTGTTTCGAATTATATAGTCTCCTAGGCTGTACCCTACTTAAATACGGTTCTTTTAATGCAGTTCCCAAGCATTTGCAAAAAAAGCCACGCCTTTTAGCAGGAAATTACTCGCAGACAGCCATAAGCTTCGAGCAAGCGTATGCCGTTTCGCGCAAACACAACTGCGACGGCCACCGATCGAACCAGAGGCGCTTGCAAAGCAAAGGATGCAGATTTAGCCTCTGAAGCGGCACCTAAGTACACGAAGCGGCATCTGGGTACACATGTCAGCGGATCCAGTGGATCAGTGATGAGGCTGCGGGTCGTTCCCTCAGAGGCGATGTCCGCGGGTCGAAGACAAACGGCGAATCGTTCAAATGCATGTCGTCACTTGACTTGGACGAGCTTGGTGAATCGTATTCACGTTCCATTTTCACACGCGGGTCAAACAGAATCGGGCTGCACGCGTGCTAAAAACAACTTCTGGCATCGTTTCCAGATGGCCTAGCTGTTGGTTTCGGTTTCGCTGCATAATCAAATTGATTGATCTGATTTAGGCGAGGAGTGGATGGACGTAGTTTAATATCGTTGGCACAGCGTCACACCTCAGCTTACGAGCCTTCTGTTCGCTTAGAGCTCAGCTCGTAGCTCTCTTCTGTGAGATGATTGCTGCATAAGATGGATCTCGATCTTGACGGGAACCTATTCCCTACGCACGGCAACGATCCACTTCGCTCGGCACTGCACGTCTCGTGGAAAAGTGTGGAAGTCATGTCTTGGCTCGCATGTGCTGCCCGGTGGTTGTGGCACTCAACCGCGCAACAAAAAACTCACCCAACTACCAAACAAGTTGAGCACAACAACAAAAACGAAGCACGCTGAGGCAGACAAAAATTCTCGCTTTGTGTTTTGTGACATCAGAGCTTCAATGTTGCCAACGAAAGCAGCGTTTACGCTAGAATGCGATTGGAGCAGCATAAATTCAATTAATCACGCAGAGGGGCGTATAAAATTCAGATATTGCACGTACGATCCTTCTCGAGGCAATAACAATGATATTCAATTGTTTTCTCGAATACAAAATTTGACCGGACAATCCCTTTAAGTGCAGACGCAGCCAACGCTATGAGCTGATCGGACCAATCAGACAACGTCAAAGGAGCACCATCATGGTGTTCGTTATGTTTCCTTACGAGTTCTATCATCACTGAACCAATCATGAACGAAAAGAGGCACAGTGACTTGCACTTTTGACGCTGCATGATTAGTTCCATTAGCGCGTCGGCTGCGTCTGGACTTAAGCTGAAATCAAGGTTACTAGAACCACTCAGTTGGAAAACTGCCATAGAGCCTCCTTGAAAAAAGTGGCTCCGATCCGTACTCGAGAACCGAGCTAATGACGATCGCAACGCCGCCATTTCTCCCGCAGCGTCCACTCCGGGAACTGCACGGCCGCACGTATTGGTCCAGGTCCAGTCGGGCAAGGGCCGGTGGCGCCATCTCGCAGTAGCTACGTAAAGAAACTTTCATGTTTCAACTCGTCGCTAAAGGGTGACGCTGTTATCGTATTTAGCTTACAGGGAGTATTCACTGGCGGCCATAGCTGTGTGCGCGAATGCTGAGCTCGTGCTGATGGCGAGCTTCCACAGTACTTTTGCAACGTGCATTCCGCACCATCAAGAGTGCCGGTCTTAGCAGCTTATTGTTGTGAGCTCGTTCTGAGCATGCGCTCTAAACAGCACCCACAAATAAGCGTCTAGTGAATACTCCCTATAGTTCCTGTATATAGCTACCTATGGTAGCAGAGTTGCGCATTCAGCCTCGACAGGGTGGCCGTAGCTCCGGCTTTCCTGCACTGTCCTGGATGCTTTGCTCGTCACGTGACTAAATTTGGCGAATAGCGGCGCCGCGTGCGCCGCCGCGCATGGAAAACTGAAAAGGAGGAGAAGGAGGCGAAAGCAGGGGAACATTCGCCGGGGCGAGTGCAACGTCGGTGGAGCGACCGTAGCGGGGGCTTTCTTGCACGGCGCTGTATGCTTTTGTCCTCACGTGATTGATCTCGGCGAATAGCGGCGTGGCGGCGCGGGGAAAAGAAATGCGCAACTCTGCTCCCCCTTCCGGGAAGCATATCGAGGAACTCTACAGGGAGTCACAAAAGAAAATTTACACGGTCTTTTTTACCGCAAAAATAAACTAGGCATCGCCGAACGCTCATTCTCCGCCCAAGGTAGAGCTAGAGGTCACAAACAGATGCCAAAGTTTCAACCCGATCCGATAACTTAATCAAAAGTTATAAGTGATTTTCTGAAAATTTCAATGGGAAAATGGAGCCCATTTTTGCCCGTTTTCGGTTTCTGGTGCCATAGAGCCCCATGTATTCGAAAACTCCGTCGGCCGCCATTTTCCCATTGAAATTTTCAGAAAATCATTTATAACTTTTGATTAAGTTATCGGATCGGGCTGAAACTTTGGCATCTGGTTGTGACCTCTAGCTCTACCTTTGGCCGGAGAATGAGCGTTCGGCGATGCCTAGTTTATTTTTGCGGTAAAAAAGACCATGTAAATTTTCTTTTGTGACACCCTGTATATTAGCTAGGTCTCGGTGGACTCCAGCGGTCCAGGTTTCAAGGGTGAGTTTCCCCAAGGGTGGGTTTCCCAACTGAGTGTTTTAGTAACGTTGGCTGAAACAAAGTATAATTTGAGCCCGGAGCTTTGGTTGCAGTGTTGCTTGCTTGGTAAGAAATGCGTGAGGTGAAAAACATCTAACAAGCTTTCTTTTTTTTAGGACAGTGCCATTGTTTGCAGCCATTGGTAGTGTACCGATAGCACGCGAGCCTAAGCTGGCTCTCCGATGTTGATGTAGAGTGCCGCGGCAGATAGTGCGCACAGAAAAAGATAAAAAAAATGAAAGCCGTTTACAACTCCCTGTAACGCCGAATTAGAGCGCAGCTCTTGAGGAGGAGGGGAAGGCACGGGGGGGGAGTCACGTGACCTCGGGGGGGGGGGGGAGGGTCACGTGGCCTGGGGGTCACGTTACCTCGAGGGGGGGGGGGGGGGGGGGGGGGGGGGGCGGAGAAAATTTTCCGCTAAATTAAGCGGGGAAAATTTTCTGCTAATTTAGCGGGGAAAATTTTCCGCTTATTTTTAATGGGGAAAATTTTCCGCTAGATTTAGCGGGAAACTTTTTCTGCTAAATTTAGCGGGGAAAATTTTCCGCTAAATTTAGCGGGGAAAATTTTCCGATAGATTTAGCGGGAAAAATTTTCCGATAGATTTAGCGGGAATTTTTTTCCGCTAAATTTAACGGGGAAAATTTTCCGCTAAATTTAGCGGGGAAATTTACCCATGACGCACCGCGCGGTTACGCCGACGGCGACGCCGACGCCGCTCAAGCCGGAAACGGGCGCCTAAGAGTTGCGCTCTAAAAAGGAAGTGTACGAACGAGATGGTGTAAATGGACCTCTTTCCGGAATGCGCAGTGTGCATGCGCGCAATGCTTGACGCTCCTGGGTTCAAGATTGCGTGCTACCGAGACAGGTACGCCATCTTGTATATTGTGCACAAGCCTCGTTTACCTATAGTCATTTTTGTAGGGAAGAACTTTCCTACAGCAATAGCAGTTATGGGCTCTTCCCACCACTGGAAATGACGTCCGTTGTTGATGTTCTAGTTGTCTATATGTTCGGGTTGTAGATGTTGTTGATGGTGCAGTGTGCGATGTGGGGCGTCCGTCCTCCATGTTCCAAAATCCTTGCACCTTACACAACGCTGGTCCCCACATCAGCAACACGATGACAAAAAACAATACACCAGTTTATTGTTCCTCTCACCATTAAAAAGAGAGAGATTTATTAGTCTATTTTTCCTTGTTATATCAGTATCACGTGGGTTCTTTCGCAGCTATTAAGAGTGCAGCCCAAGTGATAGCGTTGCAGAACGACCTCTCAGTACTGGGAAGGGGGGGGGGGGTCGATAGTAATCAAATGATCGCCATCAAAAACACGCCAATAATAAAAGTAGAGGGTAGCACACACTCTAGAGGCATTAGTGCAAAGGAAAACCTACAATATTTCACATTAGCACTTGTTCTGCGTCGCGAAAAGCTCCAGTCGAACCACAGTAGTACACGCCGAGCAGCGCCGACGACGAGGCTGACGGGGCCACGTTCCTGTAGCAATATCTATACTCTGTTTCATACTTAGCGTGCAACGCTGTCAAAGCTACTGGCGCGAGCGCGTGGCTTCATCTATGGTTTTGTTTGCGCGAGAACGCGTGCAAATGATCAACGAGATCAAGCCCCACGCTCGCGCAAGTAGCTTTGACAGCCTTGCGCGCTAAGTATGAAACAGAGTATAAGAAGGACGAGACGAGGCCATGTCCGCCAACTTTAATGTCCGCTGGGCTCTAGACATGAAGCGCGTGTGTCGCCGGCGCTTCGTTCTTTTTTATTCAAGCCTCTTGCCACAGTTCCTAGGGCACAGAACGGCAGCGCTACGGTGTCGTCTACGCGCAAAATCTTCACGCGGTGGCCGCCGCTCTTGCCACTACAACTCTCTAGAACACTGTAGTGTGGGTAAACGTTGCTGCCCGTCAAGAACAATTGAGGGGCTGTAAAATCACGTGGCGAATGTTCGCTGTCAGCGCGCGCTTTGTGGCAAGCCCATGACCGAGAAGATTCTCAGCCGTCAGCCCGTGAAGTGTTTTTCAGCAACCCAGAGTTGGAATGCTTTCGCTCGTATTATTGCGAGCAATCAGGGGGCACAGCTTACAGCTCGCCTGAGTGAAATAAAATACTTTGAAAATGCAAACATTACAGCCTGTGCAGTGCGTGTACACGCTTTGGCTTTCGATGCGCTCAAGAGTGTAAAATTTAGCGCTTTTCCAGACATCAGCGTGCGCGATATGTGAACGTACACAATCCACCTTTTTACGAAGTCACCGGTTCGAGATTTTTGGGTAGAGAACGCGCGTGCACACCACGAGCGCTTTCACGAGATCTCGCTTGAAAGCATGCCATGGCCACTCGTGAATCCATGGAACGCGAACATGTGTTTTCATACCAGAAACTCTGGAACCATGATTTCGAAAGAGGTGGATAGGGGGTTTTAGCAAACCATTACCATGTTCCGCGTACCGCACTGGCGGAGCCTTTGAAGCATGCTTTTATGCTCGCCACCAAGTGATACCATGACCGCGGGGCGCGCGCTTAAAAGCATGCTTCGAGGCTCCGGTAATGTGTGACGCGGAACGTGGTAAAGGTTTGCTCAAAGATTTTATTATTTTACATAGCGTTACACTCCACCCCTTGCATATTTCTTTATATTTTTTGCACACCCCAAGTCGATCCGCAGAAATTACCAAATTAATATTGCTAAATTCTTAAGCTATGTGATAGCCATTCATAAGAAAATAATAATCCATTGACTGCAGTCATTTTAACGGTACTTGTACTCAGTGATAAAGGCAATTTTGATCATATAATGGTGCGAACAATTCTTTTAAATTGGGTTTACTCTTGTTATGTGGTAAGCATAAGATTTTTGTGACAGTCCTACTTCGTCATATTGAATGGGTTAAAACAGCGCAAAAAAAACGAAGGACCAGTAAAAGGAAACACACAGACACAGCGCTGACTTACAATTGAATTTTTACTTCTGCGCCAATCAGCAAGTAAACTTGAAACGAGATAAACATACAAGCAATCGACCCGATAACACGTCATCTTCCCATCAAGCCGACACGTGGCTACGCGCATTTACCCGCCTTTCTGACAAAATTCTAGAGCATGCGCATCTGTCACAGTGGTCCACTGTGACAGATGCGCATGCTCTCCAATGTTTAAGGAAATTAAGATTTTAGCCCGACATAAAACTAAGTATTAGCGGCGAGAAGTTTTGGTGGCGCCCTCCTGTGGTTCCCCCTTGTGACGTCATTACCTTTCAAACAACAAGTTCGATGGTGTTTGTTATTAGCATGGTGGAAGCTTGAAATCATTGCGCTCTCAAAGGAACACTGCCAACACCGTCAAAAGTAAAGTTCTTTCATTCCTCCTATTTTCGTCGATGATAAATCCCCTTTCCGACGTCATAGTCAGCGTTCGGCCAATCGTGGAAGGCCGACCACAGCGACGCTTTCGGTCGCGCACGGGGATTGACGCTCGGGAGATTGACGAAGCTTTTTTTTATTGCCAACCATGACGCGGGCATGTGCATAAGTGTTCCGTCACTTGCCCTGGTTAGTGATGAGTTAAATTTTATCAGAAAGGCGGGTAAATACGTGTAGCCACGTGTCGGCTTGATGGGAAGATGACGTGTTATCGGGTCGATTGCTTGTATGTTTATCTCGTTTCAAGTTTACTTGCTGAATGGAGCAGAAGTAAAAATTCAGTTGTAAGTCAGCGCTGTGTCTGTGTATTTCCTTTTACTGGTCCTTCGTCTTTTTGCGCTGTTTTAACCCATTCAATATAACCATCAACCAACTCGCCCAACTTTACATCTTGTTCCTACTTCGTGTTTGCCAAATTGAATATCTACAACAGCGAAGGCCAATTTTCGAGTGTTTTCAAGTCTCACGGTGAAATTAAAAATCGCAGTGACCTTAAATAAGACACCTGGCCAAAAGAAAATAGTATATTTGTTTTTAATTTTTAAGGTATTTAATTCCTCAAGCTAGAATCCCGGAACCGCATGTCTATTACGTCGTGACGTTTTTTTATGTTTTGCTTTTCTTTTCATCTATAAAGCACCAAACTCATGCACGAAAACACGACCGACCTGTCATGTGAATCTGAAGTTGAAATATGTGTAACTGGGTGCGAGATTCCCGGGGTGATAAATGCGCATCGCCAATTTCAATTTTTCGACGCGTCGGTTCTATTGTTGTGCATGTGCCTCGTTATTAGATCAGGGTCGCTAAACTCGTCAAACACAAAGATTCTTTGTGTTATGACATAGGGGGGGGGGGGGGGGGGGGGGGGAGAGAAGCCGAAATATTACCGCGAAGGTTTCTTTTTCTCACAAAACCCGCAGATCCGGGTATCTTCGGGACGCTTTTCATTGAAGGGCGAAAAATCCCTACTATACTTCGTTTCACCTTATGTGCGAGCGAAGGCAAAGCTGGAAGCGCGAGCACGAAAGCTTCATGCGTTCAGGCTTTGCTCGAGCGCGCGAGCTGGGCATATTGTGGCTTAAAATCATGGTTGCCAGTTATCTGAAGCTTTATGTAAAATCACAGAAAACGCCTTTCCGTCCTCCACAAATGTTTAAACAGTCCGCGACAGAGCAAAGCAATATTGCATCATCTTCCTGACACCGTATTTAATGCTGAGGAAGTCGCACTTTTGAATCATGACGATCGGCAGTTGCGTTTGCTCTGCACAAGACCCAAATGGCGGCGCCCACAACAATGTTGGGGAACGGAGTGCCGATACTCTAAGCGCAGCTCATTTAGTGACTCTAGGCACGAAGGAAGCTCGGGTGTATTCGTTTCCTTTTCGTCTTTATTGTTTATCGATTTCAATCGTATCGAATAATGAACACATTATATCACACTACGCTTGTGTAATTATTCATCTTAGATTTATCAACCTGACCCAGTACTTAAATCATTCATTTGTCAATAGTAAATCTTCCAACATATTTTCTAAATGTGAAGGTAAAAAGACACGGACATTGATGATGATACTGACGCCAACGCCGCCCTCGAAAATTTCTTGAACATTAGAAATCAGCATTTTGTTTGCCATCCGGCAGGTAGCGCAACAAAACACCCAAACAGTCTTTAATTGTTTTTGAAATTAACTAAGCTCTACAACTATCATAAAATCAAAGCAAGATCATTGTGAAAATTTAATACATCGCAATGTATATCTATTCCATACAATAAATGTTATTAGATGACAATAAATCTGTTTGATGTCCATAAAAGATATGCGTCAAAAACAGATAAGTTTGAAGGGCTCCTGGAGCGTTATAACTTTGAAAATTAAAAAAAGCCATCGTCCACTTCTGGGCAACCATTGCAGTTCAAAATGTTATAAAAGATTTTGCCATTGTTTAATTATTTCCTCAGCGGCATTTGAAGCACCGTGACTCGAAGCACAAAAAAGTGCTACGTTTGATATAGAATATCTAAACAAGCAAAATTTACACAACATTAATTTTTGTTCTGCATATTACCAATTATAAGCACTACGTCTGTAGCTAATTTCATTGCCCTAGCGCATGTCATTAAAAACATATTTCCGCTGAAACATTTCAATTTTAGGGCAATATTTGGAGAGATAAACAAAACAAAGTAGTGCAAATACCAAAAAAGTATACCGTTACATTCTGCTCCAACATCATCTTAACAAAACTGCTCTATTGGAACCGTGTTATCTTTAATAGTTTCTTCATGAAACATGAGCCAGCGGAGCAAGTGAGGGTCCGCGCCATCGTGTTCGCAACGCAACAAATGCGCATGAGCAGTATAAGCCAATACATACATAATATCAAATGAAAGACGATTGCTTTGCCTTTCGAACGACATCAATCCCACAAAACTGTATTCAATAGAAGATGAGTAATGACCTGCCAAAAAGTACCTAAACTGCCACATTCAGTGGGACCGTGGCCTTAAAGATGCACGACGGAGTCATTTACATCCAATGACAGGACGGGAATATTAGCAATATATAAGCACCGCCGAAATGCTAGCAAACCTTGAACACACTTTACATTCCTCTCGATCGTTAGTTCGCCTAGAATCGTTGCTCGTTTTCATATACCTTCCTTGAAGCAGAGGTTTGAGCCTGAAATAGAGCGTAGTTTAACATTGTTCAGTGGAAAAGAAAAATGCATTAACTAAAGCAATTACACTTTCACAATACCAATAAAGGTACATACTATCCGGTACAACCGAAATGACAAAAGTTTTTCATGTTATTTTCCGGCGAAGAGACAAAATTCACGCGCGTTTTCCCATAGGAATACACAGGGAGGCTGAAAATGTAGACTGCACGCTGTCGGCTTCAATTTGCAACCGGAAGTCCCGTAGGCACTAGCGCCAGCTGAACCTCTAGCTTTTATTGTAATAACTCTATGGTTTCACACAGGTTTCACAGCCCCGCCTGCGACGTGGGCTCAGTGGCGGTCACGAGAACTAGCAACACTGCGGTCGAGTCTTGCTTCCGAATTGTCTAGACCGCCAAGTATGAATAGCAATACTTGAGCTTGGGCGAGTTGGCGATTCATACTAACACTTCACAGCGAAAGGAAACAGACACAAACAAAAATAAATTTCAAACACTCAAAGAAAGAGCACTCACAATGCGCTGACTCTGATCTCTGTGGTGTATTACACTTCATCTTCATCATCTTTGTTTGCTATTATACACATGGAAGTAAAAAAAAATGAACAAAAAAAGAAAAAGAAGGGAAGCTCTCAGCGCAGTGGTAGCCAACGTTGGTGGTAGCAGACGACGCGCGAGACAGGGAAGCAAGATCCGACTTCAGCGCCGCTAGTTCTCGTGACCGCCACCTGGGCCACTCGCCTCTGCAGGCGAGAATAGACAATTGCAAGCATGTCACCCGACTGGTGCCCCATGCGTGCGAGCACCTGCAGTGTGCGCGTGAACAAAGCTTTGGCAAGCTCGCAATTTCACGCACTTGCCTGCACGAGCAGAGTCATGGCGGCCTCCAGATGCCCTGCTTGCAATCGTCTATAGGGAGCTGCGAAACTGAGCTGGCCAGGAGCTGGCTCCAGTAACGTTGTTCAAAGGGTCGTGGTTCAAAGCTACTGGCGCGAGCATGGGGCTTGATCTCGCTAATTAGTTGTACGCGTTCTCGCGCAAACAAAACCATAGATGAAGCCACGCGCTCGCGCCAGTAGCTTTGACAGCGTTGCACGCTAAGTATGTAACAGAGTATATACTCCGTTCACCCGCCGGGATCGCACTGCTTATACACTTTTCCATAAATGCGTTTGAGGGCGCGCTCATTGCCTTGTTTGTGTTATGCTCGCGCAATTTGCGGCTTGCTGGACTGTGATTTAGCACGTATGTACTGTGATTTTTGTAAACAGTGGAAACGTCTATACATCGTATACAAAAGAGTCTGCCTACAGATCGAACACGAGTCACCGCGAGATCCGTATTTCGAATGCCGCATGGCAAGGAGTTCAGGGAGAAACTTGGCACGCGGCATTCGAACCACGGATATTGCGATGACTCGTGTTTGCAGACTGTCCTTTGTATGATGTATGGGCAGTGTGACCCCGGCTTTAAAGGAGCGGTGCAACGATCTTCAATTGGAATGTTTTTCACTTTACACGAGCTTACTGGCTCTAGTGGGACTCAAGGATCGTCGCACGCAACGCCACTGGCCAAGAAACTCCTTTGTTGCGGTGGAATTTCAAGGACAAAAGCGATAATTTTCATTCAATCTCTCCTTTGCAAAATTTGATGACGTAACGTGGGGATCGCAGTACACCCATACGACGATATTTGAATGCTGTTCGTAGATTGGACCCGAGCGTTGCGTGGGCACTCCATTTGGGCTCGTGATAATTACCAGTTCGAGAAGCATTCGGGTAGTGGCCCGTGTCCAATCGCTGCAACGACGACAATAGCCGAGCCATAACAATGTCTGGAACTCAGCGCGTGTCCTGTGCTTTGCCAAACCCCAGCGCGTGGCTATGATCAACATTGGCAGCATATAATCGGCTCCAGATCACGTGGCCACTTGTTCTGGCTGCGAGTTGAGGGGGTGAACGCTGCTCTATTTTCTTTAATTTTTTTACTGGGACTTCTATTGCGTGGGGTGAAAAACGAACGCGTGTTTCATAGGTCATTAACGTCAGGGATCCGTTCTTAGCGGTATTTGCGCAAAGTACAATAATTGTTGCATAGCCCCTTTAAGATGCAACCCCACCCTTGGTTAGTGTGATTCTGAACCAACAGATGGCGGTGGGATTGCCTTCCAGGCCTGTACATCAAGTCGAGAAATTGCGTGTGGTGGCGCTTCGATACGGTGGGATATTTTTCTATACATAGGTGCACTGACGTAATTTGGTCCTCCTTTCTGGTGGCCGAACTTCCTCGAGCGTAGCCTTTACTGTGCATATTCTACGAGCAGTACACGAGCGTCGCGAGCGAGCGGAAACGAGTGAGCACAGCTTCATATACTTCGTTTCACTTTATCTGCGAGCGAAGCCAAAGCTAGAAGCGCGAGACCAGCGCTTTTTGCGTTTCTGCCCAGCTCGCGCGCTCGAGCAAAGCCTGAAGGCACGGAGCTTCGTGCTCGCGCTTCCAGCTTTGCCTTAGGTCGCACATAAGGTGAAACGAAGTATAACAGCAGGTTTTGGCCACCAGAAAGGAGGAAGGATATGACGTCACGTGCAACCCATGTATATCCTGAATTTGACATCCCTGTCCCTTGCTTGTTTTTCTCTGCACGAGCTTTCTTTGGAACGCGCACGGCTGCCCCAGTTCTCGTGCAAGGGGGCCAGTTGCCTGCGCTCCGAGCTCACGTCTCCAGCAAATGTGGGCAGAACAAAACGCCAAAATAGTCCTGAGCCAAATGGCGAGACACACGCACAATAACACCGACGCGTTAAAATATATGAAATTGCCTATGCGCCGTTATCAAAGATTTCAGAGGTTAGTTACACATATTTTAATGTGGTTAGATTTATATTGACACGGATGAAGGTGACGAGAGGACGAACAGTGAACTGAAAAATAAAGGTTTAATCGGCGAACTTGTGCCAAACAAAAAAGTAAAGAAAGAGCGTCGAGGCAGCAGAAAAGCAGGCGGCGATTCGGCAACGTAACAGAGAGCGAGAGCGAGACTGACTCGACAAGGTCGCTGGCAGCTGCTTATCTACTACAGTGCGTCACCATCTCGAAAGCTCGGCAAAGAAGGTTCGAGCGTCGCGCGCTCGAGCGAGGGTGAACTGGCACTTTCCAGAACAAGAAAGCAGGGCGAAAGTTACGTCTGGTGCGTCTGGTGCAAGAATGAACGCGAATCTTCTAGAAGTCCGTGACCGAGCGTTTATTTTTCGGCTCTGCGGGCGGCAATGCGACGGGCCGGCCCTTTTGTCGTGCATGTGTTTGGCTCTTTGTGGCTTTCCAGGAAAATGTGATGACGTGATAGACTTGGGTTTCCAAAATTCCAGCTTGAAAAATTAACTACCTAAAAAATATAGAAATATATATATATATATATATATATATATATATTTTTTTTTTGTTGGGGGGGGGGTGGGCGGTCAGGTGTTTTCTTTAGGTGGCTGGGTGTTTATTTTGACTAAAACCATGAGACTGGAAAACACAAAAAATGAAACTCAGGTTTAGATGTTGAGTTTGGTAAACCCAAAGTAGGACTGGCGCGGGCGTCATAATAAAAAATGCCGAGGTTAAAATTTAACTCACAGCAATAAATGATACGAATTAATTTTAATACGAATTCAGTGATAAATGCAACGATTGTCCAGGCAAAGATTCTGGGTCTGTGGATAGCTTTTGCACATAGTTTAAGCAATGTACAGGGTGTCACAAAACAAAAAATTACAGGGATTTTTTTTTTTTTTTTTTACCGCAAGAATAAACTACGTATCGCCGAACGTTCATTCTCCGCCCACTGTAGTGCTAGAGGTCACAACCAGATGTCAAAGTTTTATACTTCGTTTCACCTTATGTGCGAGCGAAGGCAAAGCTGGAAGCGCGAGCACGGAATCTCCGTGCATTCAGGCTTTGCTCGAGCGCGCAAGCTGGGGAGAAACGCAAAAAGCGCTGGTCTCGCGCTTCTAGCTTTGGCTTCGCTCGCAGATAAAGTGAAACGAAGTATAGCCCGATCCGATACCTTATTCAAAAGTTATGAGTGATTTTCTGAAAAGTTCAATGGAAAATCGCGGCCAACGGAGTTTTCAAATACATGGAACTCTATGGCGCCAGAAACCGAAGACGGGCAAAACTGGGCTTCATTTCCTATTGAAATTTTCAGAAAATCACTTATAAGTTTTGAATAAGGTGTCCGTTCGGTATGAAACTTTGGCATCTGGTTGTGACCTAGTGCTACCTTTGGGCGGAGAATGAGCGTAAAGGGCCGCCCACACTAGCGAGACAACGCGAAAACGACTGCGAGAAACCAGGACATCCGTGCTGCTTATATCGCGTGCCAAGATGATTCCTTGAATTGGATTCCATGCTTCATACGAAGCACTGATGTGCCGGTTTCTCGCAGTCGTTTTCGCGTTTTCTCGCTAGTGTGGGCGGCCCTTTAGGCGATGCGTAGTTTATAGGGTGTATTCACTGGCGGCCATATCTGTGTGCGCGGCTGCTGAGCGCGTGCTGACGGCGAGCTTCCGCAGTTCTTTTGCAACGTGCATTCCGCACCATCAACATTGCCGGTACTAGCAGGCTATGATTGTGAGCTCGTTCCGAGCATGCGCTCTAAACAATGACCTCAAATATGGCGTCCAGTGAATACCCCCTATTTTTCCGGTAAAAAAAAAAATGTAAATCTTTTTTGCGACACCCAGTACCAGTTTTAATTTGGCGATTTATGCGCGCAAGTAGTGGTGCGCAAAAATGAAAAAGATGCGAACGGGTAGAGTTTGACGTTGTATAATTATAGTGTAAGCACGCACATGGTACGCTCATTAGGACTGAAACAACTCTACATTTTACACTAGTGGTGAGCGTATCGAAGGTTAAGGGCGCATCAAGAGCAGTATATGTGCATGTACGCATATACTGCTCAGGCCATTATGTTTGAATGCTCATAGTACTTTATTACCCTCAGATTTGGTGTAAGCTGTCTTCTGATTGCTTACAAGAGAAAGAAGGAAACATTCTAACTCTGGGCTGATAGAAAATCTCTACCTGCTGACAGCTACCAATCATTTCGGCACAGATGATGAGTATTCACAGCATGCCAACGGTCGCGTGCTTAGAATGAGTTTTTTCCCCATGTCATTTCATACAATCGCAATTGTTCTTGACAGACCACAATGTTTACTCAGGCAAGTGGTCAGATGCGAAGTTTAGAATATTTTGTATTGATGTGGCCACACATGGCAAGTGGCATCGATTTTTTTTTTACAATCCGCGAAATAGAATGCTCCTGAATTACCTTTGTTTCTAGTGCATGTAGCACACAGAAGAGCACGAACTGAATCGCAGTGGGAAACGAAAACAACGACAAACAAGCATTTATTCACGCGAATACTGAGGCACTACTAGAATGGAAAGTTGGGCGAGTTGGTATGAATCCATATTTGAAAAACAGCGCGAATAACACACGGACAAGAAGGGAAGAGAACACACAGGACGAAGCGCTGACTCAGAGCCGTTTATTGAGAGAGTTTGGCCATACATTGGTTTGAATAGGCGAGCATCTCGGGCCAACCACAGGCCGCGAAAACAGCCCCTAGTGGTGGTCGCGTGCTCTAAATTTGTGCACACGACTATACTTCGTTTCACCTTATGTGCGAGCGAAGGCAAAACTGGAAGCGCGAGCCCGGAAGCTCCGTGCGTTCAGGCTTTGCTCGAGCGCGCGAGCTGGGGAGAAATGCAAAAAGCGCTGGTCTCGCGCTTCTAGCTTTGGCTTCGCTAGCAGGTAAAGTGAAACGAAGTATAATTTGAGCCGTGCCGAGCGGAACTCCGCGTCTCAAGACGCTCGCGCACCCCACCCTTTGCACTGCTTTCTTTCAGCCAGTCTCAGGACGCTGTTCTAGCAGTGCAGACAAAGGCATGGGCACGAGCGCGTGGCTTTGGAAAGTGCCTCCTATGCACGAGGTCTCGTACAAACAATAGCGTTTCGCTGAGCTAGGCTCACGCGCCTGTGCCTTTGTCTTCACTGTCGACATTTGTGAGATGGAGAAGAGGTTTCCTGATTGGTCGACGCTGTGTCACCAAATTTAGTTTACGCTCTAAGCGTGGGGGGAATATTCGGCGCTGGCGGCGGCCTTTGCTCCGCCTATTGTCCAAACTCTCCTAATATACGGCTCTGCGCGACTATCAACTATCTACTCAGAAGACATACAGAGAAATACACGCGAGGATTGCTGCTTCTTCCTCTTCTACCAGGTCATTCGCCATTACGCGCGCCACATTCTAAATGAAATCAAATTAAAACACACCAGCACACTAAAACACACCAGCACAGGTATAAGGCATCGCGTCTTCTTCCTTCTTTCTCGACTCTTCAATACTCGATCTTCAATTCTTTGGTCAACCATGTCCAAAAAAACTATCTCATTTTCCACTAGGTTGATGGATGGTTGGCTCACGCACCGGGTTTTCGTTTTTGCTATATGATACGCTTCAACTATCTCCCTTGATAGCTGATCTTTGTTGTTTAAACAGCACGTTTGTGTCCCTAAATCTTGGCTCACACCCACAATCCACGACAGTGGACAGCTAAATGGGCGTACGCGCATACCGTGTAATGAACTGTGGTGTTCGCGTAGACGAATGTTGAGGCAACGCCCAGTACTGACCTATATATGAGTGACCGCATGAAAAAGGTATTTCATAAACTGCCCCCTTGGCACAGGACACGAACTTCATGCCATGGTTGACGCGACATCCAAAAAGTTCTGGCTTACTTTCCTGCCGGCACGCTTGTTAACCACGTTTATAATCCTGCTTAGTTTGTTACGCGCAGAAAAAATTACGTTGACCGCAAAGACGCATAAACCAGAAGTACCATTTCGCACAGTATGTCGGAGCGGGATTCCTGGCTCAGAGCAGTTTCAGGATATCTGCAAGCCCACCTCAACTCACTGCAGATTGATGACCCTTTTAACATTCCAAACTCATTGTCCGTTCTAAAATTCTTAAAGGACACCAATCCCGAACGTGCAGCGCCTTTAGCATAGATGTGGAAGAGTTGTATTACTCCATGCCCCATGACGACTCATGAAGAGCGTAAAAGAATGTATTTTTGAACGCAACGATGAAACAAGGGTTAGGACCAAAAGTGGAATCTCGGTAGAAGGGTTCCTTGAGCTTTTGTCTACGTATTTAAAATCCACGTTATCGATGGCAGGATAACGTATATGTTCAAAAGTCAGGTGTTTGTATAGGTTCAAGAGTGGCTATGCTGAGCAGTTATTTTCTAGGTAAAGTTGATAGGGCCTTGAGCACAGGCTGGCGAGAAACACCAAAAAAGTTGTTAGATATGTTGATGATTACTTGGTTTTTGTAGAGAAAAAGATTTTACTAGAACAATGAGTGAAGTGCTTAGGACGTTCGCGGAGGAAGGGTTAGGACTTCGCTTCACCTCCGAGACTCCTAAGGAGACAAATTCAGTTTTTAGATATCCTATTGGACGTGAAAGAGGATCACGTATGTTGGATGCCACCCAGATCACGAAGAAATTACTAGATTATCGTTCGGCACACTCAAAGCTCGTGAAGAATGGTATTGCGTATTTCTTGCTTACAGTCAGCGTTGACGAAAACTGTTTCATAAGATGAAGAAAGCTTCGCAGCACAGGTCGCTAGACTCAGAGACTCTAACTTTCCTGACTCAGTTATAACTTCAGCTTGTGATAAGGTGACTCGATTCATAAAGTATGAGTCTAGAAAACCTGACAAAGAAAAAGCTAAGATAGACAAAAGAAGTCGCGGTTATTCCTTATATTCATCGTCTTTCACACGGGTTTAAAGGGCGTCGGTTTGAGGTATGGGTCAACGTAATTTTTTCTGCGCGTAACAAACTAAGCAGGATTATAAACGTGGTTAACAAGCGTGCCGGCAGGAAAAATAAGCCATAACTTTTTGGATGTCGCGTCAACCATGGCATGAAGTTCGTGTCCTGTGCCAAGGGGCAGTTTTATGAAAGACCTTTTTCATGCGGTCACTCATATATAGGTCAGACGGGCGTTGCCTCAACATTCGTCTACGCGAACACCACAGTTCATTACACGGTAGCGCGTACTCCCATTTAGCTGTCCACTGTCGTGATTGTGGGTGTGAGCAAGATTTAGGGACACAAACGTGCTGTTTAAACACAAAGATCAGCTATCAAGGGAGATAGTTGAAGCGTATCATATAGCAAAACGAAAACCCGGGTGCGTGAGCCACCATCCATCAACCTAGTGGAAATGAGATAGTTTTTTTGGACATGGGTTGACCAAAAAATTGAAGATCGAGATTGAAGATCGAAGAAAGAAGGAAAGAGACGCGATGCCTTAATCTGTGCTGGTGGTTTTAGTGTGCTGG
>JABSTQ010005450.1:0-23943 GCA_013358835.2 Ixodes persulcatus
GTCTTGCGACGTGGACCAACCGCAGCCTGTCGATGAGAGCACTTGCAGTGGTGATCGCTGCGCTTTTTTGGCGTTGATGAACGGCCCGTGCTCCCTGTATGACGAGGCCTGCAACGATAGCAGTCACGATAAGTCTTGCAGTTCGGTGCGCTGCCGCCACTGCTGTGACGGAATGGAATAAACATGTTGACTATATTACAGCGAAAGCAAGCCGGTCACTGGGATTTATTAAACGTAATTTTAGAATGGCGCCCCCATCTTTGAAGGAGACATTATATTTTTCTCATGTGCGGTCTGTCCTCGACTACGCCAGTGAGCTATGGGATCCGTTCAGTCAGGACCTTATAGATCAAGTCGAAAAGGTACAGAATCGTGTTCCGAGATTTGTTACCGGTAATTATGATTTTGGAGCTAGCATAACTGAACTTAAGTCGTCTCTAAATTGGATGCCTCTGAGTCAACGACGGAAATTGTTCCGTCTCAAAATGTTGCATAAAGTGTTTTACAACAATAGCGCAATTAGTAGGCCCACGTATATTTTTGAGCCTGCCTATGTATCAGAAAGAAGAGATAATTCAAGAAAAATGTGTACATTTCACAGCAGAACTGATGTTTTCAAATGCTCTTTTTCCCGCGGTCCGTTGAGGATTGGAATAACCTGCGAAGTGACATTGTTGAAACGGTATTGTCATAGTTGTTTTTTTCAAAAAATTCACTGTTACCTCTAAATACCGTTGTGCATTACATCTTGAATAATTGTGTTTTACCTTGTGTTTATAGTGTGCAAATTGTTTGTATGTGCCTCTTCAGGCCATATAGGTATACAAATAAATAATAATAAATCCAACAGCATCACACCCCGGCTTCTGTGACGTCATTTGTTTGCCACTTCGGGACCACTTTTCATGAATGGTCGGGATAGAAGGACGTGAAACATATCGCTCGAGACGCGTTCCAAGCGTCACAGTTAAACTTCGGTCCAACTTCTGTAAAACTTTGAGCTAAAGTTCGAAAAGGTCGAACCTGATTGAACTCAAAAGGCTTGTGACACCACTAGCAACCGGTTTTTCTCAAAGTGGTTGATGTTCCTCAAGTCAGCAAAGCGATTTGCACTCGCTCTGTAAAACAACAAAAAAAAAAAGCTCACCGGTCTCTTTTTTAAATTTTGCTTGGAACGAGCGCAACATTATGATTACAGTCACTGGCAGGCTAAGAAACAAAAGATGTGGCCAGTTCAAAGCGTCTTATTATCGACCATCATGATCCGACCGAAGAATGAATCACGAAGCTAGAAGTGTGAACAGTATAAGTCACACCCTGTGAAGTTCACTTCGAGCTCAACATTGCCGCAGAAGTAGTTTATGGAAATTTATTATCTTCACCTTTCCGCTGCATTAGAAAAGCAACAATGAAGAACCCCCTTCTGTATATTTCGTCCTGCGCCATCCGGGCGTCAGGTTATTAATAAACAAAACAAATGGTCCGGTTAAGGACAAGGTAGCCCAAAAGCCGCTTAGTGCCTCCGACTTCATAAGTTCGTCGGCAGGACAGTGCCATGCGGGGCTCTAATCCGCCCACGGGGCAATTCCGCGCATAAGCCGCTCCTCCCATCAAAGGATTAACCGTAGCCATCCGGGACAATGCCACGCGCGCATATTCGGGATTGAGGGCGTGTGCAATCTGTCCCCTCCACTCCGAAAAAAATCCCGGTCCGTGGCATACGCGGACAAAGCGAAATTACGGCTCTCCTCTCAATAGTGGAGCCTCCGGTAAACACAGCTTTCACCACTGGCAGCTCGATGAACGTAGGGTGTGGCTTATCATGATCCCTTCTTCCTGCTTCGTGATTGGCCCTTCGGCGTTCCTCTCGGCTCATGCCGTAACCTGATTGGCTGCGAAAATGCCCGAGACTCGCCACGCCCTGCGTTTCTTAAGGTAGCAGTGACTATTGGGGAGGAGACCGAGGAGTGGCGTTCCCTAGCGGCCACCTCAACAACTAATGGCGAATTCCACAGGTCGTTTTGGAGCGCGCCGGGATCAACTTCTCTGGAGCGAGCCTATTTCACTGGGCGATCGGGATCGAAACAGACGTGTTCCACTGGTCGTTTTGGATTAGCCCCCGCTCCAGATCTCGATCTGGATCCGAGAAAAGTCGCTCCGACAATTTCGCCGAATTCAACCGGAAGCCAGCCGGGCCAGCCCTCGGCGCACACACGTGACTTCCTTTTCTCGCGGGGCATCTCGCCTGATCTCGTCCATCTCGCCTCAGAAGAATTCGTAATGGCCACTTGCTTACGCCTTGGCTCGACAGCCGGTTCGCTTTCCAGGAAGGAGAAAAGAAGGTTTTGCCGCGCTACGGGCGTTCCGGCAATCTTTGCTAGAAGCTCCTTGAGCCATTCCTGCCGCTCGTGCGTCGAACACGTGTTAGCGCCCGGGCTTCCCGGATTCCCGGGCAGTTGAATGACGGGAAGGCATCCGCCGATCCCGGGGCAGTGTTCATGTTCCATGGGGATCCGTAGGCGGCGCGACCCCGTTCGGATCGTGTGCTCCATTCCGGATCTGGTCAACTGATCCCGGCGCGCTCCAAAACGCCCATTGGAATTCGCCATAACACTGTGTGGCAAAGAAACCCTCGTTAGTGCATTCGCTGCCATGGAAGACGACGACGCAGTGCTTGTGAAAGATATCTGTAACACTATTATTTTCTTCTAAACACATGTAGATAGAAGTAATCTAGTCCCCTCTTGCGTTCAATGTCATCGAAGTCATCTTGAAAGGCAAAACAAGCGGATGGGTGGTCTAGCGCGGGCGTGCCGGTTCCGGGCCAACCGCGTCGCGTCGGCCGCGCGCCCTGGATCGTGCGCGGCGTCCGTGTTTTTCTGAATGATTCACAAAACGCGCACTTCACTTTTCAGTTACCCCGTCTCTCGCGACAATCATGGACGACATCGACGAAAGCAAGTGGTGTGTCGTTGAAGGAGAGGACGCGCTCAGCTCCGAAAATGTCATCGAGTGCAGCGTTGCACCAGAGCCGACGGCGGACAGTGTCCGCATCGTCGCGTATGGGCTGCAGCCCTCCGCTCTGCATGCAAACGGTTCAAAAGCCTGCTTCTAGCACTGCGGTACGCAGCAGGTGCGCACCATATCGCTTCCGCGCTCACCATAGAGCGAGCGCGGAAATGATGTGGCGTGCTCAAGGCGATTGTTGGCATCGGAGTTGTTTGCCACATAGCGATTGTTTGTGGTGATGATGATGATAATGAAACTGCCCCCCTTACAGTCCGATCTCCTCGCCAAGAAAGAAGGCAACATTAACACGTAATCAAATAACTTGTACTCGATCACATTTTGAAGCAATTTTGTAATATTTTGAATATATATATATATTGGGAAGTCATCGCGAGAGTAATCCAATTAATTTTGGAAAGAGTAAAATTACTCGCAACCGTTACGGCTTTATCGATCTCCCTCTTCTATAGTGACGCCCTTTGTTTGTACCAGTTTCTTACCGGAGAATCCTCGAACCAAGCCTCCGACAGAAGGGATGATTTATCAAAATTACTCAATTAAGAAGATAAGTGTAGTTCAATGATTATATTGCAATAATGCACCGTACGCAACAACCACCGTTTTCAAACCGGCCGACAAATTTGTTATTTTGAAAATCTGAAGTACTCGGAAAGGCAACGGTTACTTTGAAAGTAACAAGCAATTACACATTTTTTCTCAAGTAATCTAATTGAATTCTTTGAATTGAGAGTAACTGTAGTAGTAATCGATTACTTTTTCAATGTAACGTGTGCAAGACAATTTAAGAAAGGCAGGGCAGACTTAATCTGCTCCCACTTGCTTCCGCGCTCCTCCCTGGGCGTGCTTAGCCAGCCACGCTAAAGCCCCTCTCACACAGCTCATGCATCACATGAAGGACACGAGGCAAGATTCACGAAACGATCTTAGGACAAAAAGCTGCTTATGATAAAACATAAAACATAAAAATTTGTATTCACGAAACGAAATTATCGTAAGGTTTGCATACGTTAGGATGGAACCTTTCGACATCCTCATGGGTGTCTTACGTACTTTTTACGACGAAATCAACAGAGCCGAGAGCGTCAATCGGTTATACGTCCTCGTAACGACCAAAGGGCATTTAATTTTTTACGTCTTCTCCGCGTGCGTTACTTCAAGTAGCAAGAAAATATTACAAAAAAAAAATTCCAAGGACATTTAGGCATTTCCTATGAGTTGTGAATGCGAAAGCATGAATGTCGCTCTTCCGCTCCCTTAGTTCGTCTGCGGCGTGCTGGCGTGGACGGTCATGTTTCGCTATTGCCGAGGTAGCAGCGGACGCCCGAGTGCGCGCTCTCGTGAAGTGGCCGCGCCGCGCTGAGCTCGGCCGTGCAGTCTCTCCGGAGTTGGCCCGTGCGGGCTTTGCCGCTCTGCGGCCAGCTGCTCCCTCTTACCGGCGGCCGGGCCGCTGCGTACGCTGCGCTGCCATGCAGAGGGCTTCTCTGGTGGCGTTCCTTGGAACTACGCCGAGCGAGAGCCAATGGGAGCCTCGTTCCTTGAAACTATGACGCGCGCCAGCCAATTGGAGCCTATCCATCAGATTTCTGCTACAGACGACAGGCTTCGCTCCATTGAGACAAGGGGAAGGTGCCGTTTTGGCGCGGATTCAAAGCTGATGACGTCGGTTCGCTCCATGGGACAGTTAATGCTTTCGCATTAAAAAGTACTCGAAACCGATCGCCGCAGACACAAGCGCTGAAACCACGGATACCCGGAAAAAGCTATAACGACCACGATCACGCCGATCAAGCGACCGCCAAGGGCAGCTAGGAACACTAGGCAAAGGCACTACGAAGCAACGTTGCTGGGACCAAGACCACCTGCCCACGACCGGCATGGTTTGCTGAGGGATTATGCCCGCGTGACCTTTGTGGACCCTTTCATAACCTGACCCTTGACCTTGATTTTTGGGTAAGAAGGCCAGTCTCTTGCCCTCGTTGTCCCCTCGTTTTCAGAGGCAGCGGTGGCAAACTCTCTCGTCCATAGGGGACACTTTTATCGATTCTATCTTCTTTTTGTGTGTGTGTGTGTGATAAAGAGCTAAAATAAACGCCGTATAGATTGCCCTTCGGAACATAACGTACGTACACTTTGTTTAGTATGTCCCTGTTATTCCGACATGACGATACGTCAACAGGTGCTAAGCAATAGCAGCGTTTGGGAGCTATACAATGCCGGTCCAACCTTCATCTTCCGAACGTCACGTCAGCATCGAGTTGTATTGTCATGATGGCCGAGTGGTTCATATAATTAGTTGTAAAAGATTGGTCCCGAAGGGGTTACCAAGACGCTGCCGATACCAGCACTTCGATAAAGCCCTCGCGTGTCCACTCCCAGTGTGAGTAGGTACTCACATGACTTTGGCTGAATATCTTGTAGTTCATCGTATCTTCTTGGACGTCGGTTCCTTCTTGTATCCACGAGACCGCGAACAACGCCGGGGTGATTTGTTTCTTTGTGAGCTACTTTGAAAACGAGCCGTGCGGGCCGTCTCCTTTTTAGAAACAATAGAGTTGTGTTGACTTCGTAGCTATCGGGTTTGTAGCGGTCGACTATGGCGATTATTGCGGTCTCGGTAAAGCTTGTCATTCCATACAGTTTATAGACTGGTAGTGTCAAAATTTCACTGCTCGGACACGATCCCCAAGCAAGTGTTGCCTACTTTTGTGATGATCCAAAGTTAACGTGCTTCGAACCATGCCGAGCTCTCTGATTGGCTGTTCGTGTTGTCGAAGACGCTGTCGCCATAGCAACAGCTCACCCTCGTGGTGACCGGGAGCTTGCGGTACACCTAAAGTTCTGTTTTATCCTGAAAGAGTACGTCGCTTTCCTCCTCTCACTTAAGCAAGCGTTTGTGTATACCGACATACAGATTCCTCCACTTCTTACCATGTGCCTAACTTACAAATTTAGCTAAATTGTCGTAGGCTACAACCTGGGTCATACTGCTCATATATCATAGAAAAGGCTGTCTGCAAATCCGAGTCACCGCAATATCCGTGGTTCGAATGCCGCGTCCCAAGTTTCTCCTTGAACTCATTGCCATACGGCGTTCGAAGCACGGATCTCACGGTGACACGCGTTCGAATTTGTTTCCAAACTGTCTTTTGTAAGACGTATAAGCAGAGTTACCCCGGCTTAAGAATTAAAGGGACACAAACAGGGTTTTTATGCTCGCCGAGGTTTCCATCTGAAAATGAACCATAACAGCCCAGGACACAATTTGCGGCTCGAAACTTTTTTGTCTTTCCATCCAGAAACAACCGGTCGAGAATTTGCCAGTTTCAGTCGCACTCGCTTTCTTACAAACTATAGCATACCAAATATATTCGAAGTCGTGGGTCATTTAAGGCACATAATCAATATTAAAAACAAAAAAGAATATGAACGCCATTCTTGTGGCATCCAAGAAGCTGCAAATATGTTGATCAGAAACAAATGTCGCGCAGATCAGAGGAAGTACATATACTACGTCATTCTCAAGATGGCGCACGACGGCCGCTTTACCGAAACTGTCGTCCGTGATACCGGCCAATAGACCTTCAAGCGTAGAACATCGGGAACAACGACGACGCAACTTTATCGTCGTCGTCGTCTGCTTCGCATGCAGCAGAAGCGGAAAAAAATGCAGTAGGGTGTAGCCACGCGGCTTCCGGCAACTCTCTCATCCTCTGTATTTTTCCCTCTTCCTCGGAACACATCGCCCCCATGTCGAGGCCATGAGCTTCCGTGCTCATGTTTCGGTGTCGGTTTTGAGCAGTTCCAATTTTTGGCTTTATTGAAAATATACGTGACTCTGTAGCAAAATATTGAGCGGGTAGTCTCATAACACCAGTATAATATGCCTAACAAAAAAACGAGGGGGGGGGGGGAGGGGGGTTAGAGTTCCTTTAAGCTCTTCGTAAGTCTGACCTCAAGTCTCAAATTCATGAATGACGAACATTGGGTCTTAATCTAACCGCCAGCCGATGAGCGAGCTGGGCGCGCTCTGCCCGTTCGTTTGTCGCGTAGTATGTCGAAGTGACGCGTCAACATTACGGCGCAGAGATGAGGCCGGTCTGATCGGTTCGTCAATGATTGCAGCTGTATAGTTTCGGAAAGAATCGCTCATTGTTCCACACCTGCGACATCAGGCAGCGGCTGCAGTTTAGTGCCCATAACGCTCCCCTGAATGCTTCTAAAACTGGCGCCGTCACTCAGTAACCGAACGCTAACGAGGCTGGTCCCAAATAGTGCACTATATGGGGGGGGTCCCAGCTATAGTATAAGCTCCTTCATTCAATCTGCCATTTTTCTATGATTATGGTCCGCAGAAGCGTCATTATCTTTCGATTTATCACAGCTCGGAGCGGGGAACCCGAACGTCATGCTGCAGCCCCACGTTTAACCAGGGGCTCTTAAAACTAGGCCCGAGCCAAACTCCTACGAAAGGAGAATTCGTTTACTGAAGTCACGTAGTCGAGTCAGGTGGTCACGTGGCCATGTCAGTGGTGTCAGGCCACACCATGTCACGTGTTTAGAAGGCACGATACATCCGTAACCGTGTAGACTCGTCCTGCGTTTTGCTTGTTCAGTCTTGTCCTTTATGCGCTACGCTTTTATTATGTCTGTCAACTACGCACGAGCCCGTCAATCCACAATATATTAAGTTTCTCAAAATCACTCCCGAATACAGAAAGAAAAAAAAAACAGGTTCTTTGTTTAATTTAACAGGTTCGCCGAAAAAAAAAAACATCTCGCTGTTTTATGTTTACACTAATCGCGATAGTACACCTCAGCAATTGCTGGGCATATTACAATCGTAAACGTTCACGAATGTTTTTAATGGAAAGTGAAGGCGATTTACAAGTTCTGTTTGACGATTTAAAGAGACGGCCGAAGCGTTTCCTATTAGCGGCGCGATGTTTAGGTGGCACCCTCCTATGGTGTCCTCTCGTGACGTCATTACCTCGCGAACAACAAGTTTGATGATGTTTGTAATTAGCAAGGTGGAAGCTTGAAATCATTCCGCTATCAAAGCAACACTGCCAACACCGTCAACATTAAAGTTCTCACATTCCTCTTATTTCCGTCGATGGGAAATACTTTGCTGACGTCATAGTCAGCGTTTGGCCAATCGTGGCAGGCCGACAAGAGCGACACTTTTGATCGCACACGTCGCCAAATAGGCGATGTACGTCATGTTTCGAACCAAACTGAAGCTTTTGTCTCACGCAAATTACTGAATCAGTTTCGATGATAATAATAGCACCGGAGAGGCCCCAAGTCTCTGGGAAAAACAGATTTCGCGCGACGTACGAACATGACCTCATCTAGGGCTCGTCAGGCGATTAGTTGAAGCGAGAGATACTCTCATATAATTTCGCGACCTATAGTTGTTCAAAAACATTGCGTTCTGTGCACGAATAACAATATAAAATGAATATTTGGGGCAAGAAAAAAAACTCAAATAAAAAGGCAGTATTAAAAGCGATACTCGTGCTTGCGTTTAGATCGCAAAACAAAATTGTTTTTCTTGCTGTTATGTTTGCAAAAAAAAAATAATAATAAGATATCAAAAGAAGTTGAAGAGGTTTTGATCCGGATGTCGTTCTGGGCTCATTTCGCCAACGGCCGCCTTGCCTCCTGTTGCATTGGTAAAACACCTAACGCCTTTACTTCAGCGTCAGAGGTCACTGTACGGAAGCTCCAGATGATTCGCGAGCGCGAATGTTTTGTTCGTCTCTCTTTGCGCCTTCACGACGCCGACAACTATAGTCACTGACGGAATGAGTAGGGCAGGGAGGACTTTCAGCCGTCCCGCCTTCAGCGCGAGTTTCCCACCTTCGACAGCGCGTCGACGTCTCGTGAGCCTCCAACGTGCACGCGCGGCCATAGCATTGTGGACGGCAACTGGCGGGTGCTGGAGGCCCGAGGTTCGAAAGACACGCCCTGCCGTTCTCATCCTTTCAGCGACTGCAATGTGACAACCTTCGACCGAGAGCTAGACACTACTGACGACGTGCGCGCGACCGAAACCGTCGCAGTCATCGGCCTTGCGCGATTGGTGAAACGCTCACTATGACGTCTTTAGTAGGATGAGTTCTGCTCCCATCGGCGGAAATAAGAGCAAAGTCAGACTCTCAACTTTGATGGTGTTGATTTAGAAACGTTATGACCAGGCGGGCTTCCACCGTGCTTTTTAAGCACCATCGAGCTTGTCGCTCGCTACCAATGATCTCGGTCGTGACGTCAGTGATAGGAACCATGAGAGGGCGCCACCGAAACATCTCGTCGCCAATACCGTAACCGACCGGTCAATATTGGCGTCACTTTACTCTTCTGAGGCCTGAAAATCGAGAAACAAATTTAATTTTGGTCCCGACACTTTCTTCGAAAAGACGGTAAAATCCGTCACAAAATTCTATAATAAAAAAACTTAAGCTCCTCGCTATATGTTTTTAGGTCAAAACATACTTTTATCGAACCTAACAATTCACACACAGAGTTACAATGAAAGACTATACGAATCCTCGAGACTCAGGAACGACAATTACAAACTAGAGAGCGCAGTATTTATTTTCAAATCGGTAAATCGCGGTTCAAATTGCACTCCAAAACAAAAACTTATTCACCCACCTTTTTTTTTTTTTTTGTTAGCCAACAAGCTTAGTGGCGCCATATAGCGGGTAGCGCTGGCACACCTGCGGTCCGTGTATATCTCCTAATTGTTTACGCGTCATTATTTCATCCCGTGAGGGAATTACGTCTAAAAGTGCTACAGGCGACCACTTCCCGAAGATAGCGCGTGTATTTGATCTCGCAAAATAATGCAAAATTTGACGTCTAGTTGAGAACCGGAAGTGTTTAAACTCACTCGAGAAAGATCGATATTTCCTTTCGGAGGCAGGCCCTAGATGCACCAATAGACCGATCTCACCAGTCAGTTTGACTACGTCACCGCTGCCGCAATGCATCGAGGGAACTTCAGTTTTTCTGCGCGTGCGACAACCTCGCTGGAGCTCTGCGCATGTAGAGCACGGAACGGCACGATCCGTCTGGTGCACTCCTGCCTGCCCCCTCTGAACTAAAGTTATAGCTGCCCTAAACATGCGCCAAAGGCTTGGTGAGATCGGGCTATTCTCAAGGCGAATGGGCCCAAAACTATCATCCTTCACTGCATCTAGAGTAATACATTACAGCGTTTCGAAACGCATGAGCCGCATGCTTCTCTCACGCGGTGGTATACAGCTCACCCCTTTGAACCCTCGACGACTCGTTTCCTCACATTCCAATTCAATGCTCTAGAATAACAGGATTGGACAAAATCAGCCGCAAAAACTGTCTATCCCGCGAAATTCGTACGAGCTGCGTATTCAAGTTATCTCAGAGAGTTCCGCCACATTGTACTATCGCCTTCCAACATTTCTCTTCTCTCATTCTCCTCTTCCCGATCCCATTGAGTCACGCTATAAACGTGTTTGATGGCAGAGTTTCCTTTCGAATAACCGCGAGTAAACAGCTTTTCAAATCCCGCCGAAAGGCTGCTCGCCTACTCTCAAAGGGGTTTGCCGAATGAAATGTTTCGAATATTTTCTTTCTTTCTTTTTTTTTTTTTACGATTCGATCGTCGGACGACTGCGGTTAAAAGCGTGAAGCACTTCGTTTGGCTCTATTCGGAGTGCAGCGAATACTGCGGGCGCGTCGCCATGGACGGCGCTCGCTATAGATGCCAATCAAGCACGGCCAAAAGTGCATCGTCATGGCGCTGGTTTTTGTGGGTGCATGGCTCACCTAATCAAGCCTACAAGAAACACACAAAATATGGCGCCGCATTTAATGTGCGCGATTGGATTAGTCAATCATGGAAAACGTACAAAGGGCGATGAGCGCAGTGACGATGCAATTTTTGCCGTCATCTGATCGGCTCCATCGGATTCTGGCGTCAACTGCGGTCGGACTTAAAGTGCAACGAAGACCAACCGCAGTCGACGTGTTTGAACCCTTAGAGAAAAGAAAGGCTCTATATATTTCTTCATGGAGGAAGGAACGATCTTGTCACCTCTGTTCCTACAGAAAGGGACGCCACTTCGTTCCTGAAAGCAGGGGCAAAGCTCCTCTCTCGTCTGCGTCTCATTATGGCGACCCCGAATCCAGCAAGGCTGAATAAGGCTTAACGTGGAAGCTACATCTATCGTCGCTCTTCACACGGAACGCTGCCGCAATTCAACCGAAAATAGTTGGCATAGTTCTTGAAGTGTCAAATACTTGGGCAACTAGCGGTCCCCCAGTTCCCGCAAGCAGCTATCGCGAGAAAATATTGTCAGATGCTTCGCGCACATCTAAACACGTCACTGCTTTCGGGGCGAGAGGACCAGCAAATAGAAACGTGACACGAGCTTATGAACTGTATTTATTGCCGAAGCCAGCTTCTAGGCGCAGGTAAGGGAACTAGCGTTTCGAACGCAGTCACTCATTCTTATCGTTGTCAACACGGCGATGTGAAACGAAAAAAATCAACACCCGGTTCTTCGTCAGCACCACAAGTCACGGAGGAATGGTAAACCATTCGTGAAACCAAAGGCCGCTCTAAAAAGAGCTAATTCGAAGCAGCCTACTTGGCTCGTTGTTGCACGGTGACCAGCGCATACGTATCGCGAAGTGTGAAAGAAGGTTAGATTGCTCGCCGTTAGATGGCATGGTCAAGCAGAGTAATTGTAAGGAGCTAGGCTAAGTGTCGCTAAGCACCGCCCAATTCATAAGCCACAAAAAAAAAATGTGTCTTGCTTGTGCCACTTTTGCAGTTCGAGCATCTTTGTCCTACACACATGCACACATATCACGCGTACCCATACACATCCACAGCACACACAAACATCCATACAACTTATACTAATTCCGTCGTTTCGAAGGTTCCGATGTTTTCGATTATCAGCTAATCAATTCATAATGTACCTAGTATGTTCATTTCTTCTCAGTAATGTCATTCCTCATAAGCTATCTGCAATTGCCCACAGAATGGATCTCCTAGTAAAAAGTAAATATACATGCCATAGATATTTGTGACAGTAGGTAAAACAACCCACTCCACTGAATTTGCTAGCAGCCATGTGTTCACCTCCCCGCAATGCACGTCGTAGAATGGTGCGATGGGCGTCAGTTTTTTTTATCGTGGTATTTGTTTTTGTCTTTGCGCTGTTCGTGTGCGGCAGCAATGGTCGTCCTGAATTAGTCTCTGTAAACGAGATATTCACCTAGCTGGAAGCGGTGTTTCATGGGCAGAGAAACCGCATTTCGGCCAACATGAAGGAGGTCTTAACCGCGATTTGCGGCAGGTGTTGTGTACGGCAATAGCTACGCCGTGGCGAGTTCAAAAACGAGCTTCTCGGCCAGAAGCCAATTGTCGAGTAAAAACTCTCCACCTATAACACAACACGGGCGATCGCACTCCATAAAATAAACTTTGTTGCGAGTTGAAGGAATGTACTCGTCTGGTGTTTCGTTCTCTCTATGTTTCATTATTTTTGTTATCTAGTATTCTGCACAACATCGGTCTTTCTGTTTTATTTCGTTTAATACTTATATACCAAACTCTAAAAATGCGTACATTCGGTCATATCTCAAGCCTGTTCAGCACTTCCCCGAGAGCGCAATCGCTCTCGAGAAGGGGGCATGACATTGCAGGTGAAAGTGACATTGGTCCGTACGATATCACTCTAAAAAATGCCCGTGCGTCTGCTTCCCCGCAAAACACTCGGAGAGCCAATCACCGCAACTTACGGAGGCAGCTCAGCGAATGACGATGCCGAAACATATGTTTAGACCAAAAAACGCAGTCTGAGTTGTGACATTAAGCAATGCAAAACGTCACGCTTGCATTGCTTAATGTCACAACTCAAACTGCGTTTTTTTGGTCTAAACATGTTTCGGCATCGTCATTCGCTGAGCTGCCTCCGTATGTCGCGGTGATTGGCTCTCCGAGTGTTGTGTGGGAAAGCAGACGCACGGGCTTTTTTTAGAGTGTAGGAGCTACGGTTGAGGCCAGCGTTCAAACATGTCTCGCATGTTGATCGATTGCAAGTAATCGCTCAAGGGGTCTTCTTAAACTATTTAATGTAAAGTAGAATGTAAACCTACGATGGCTGCGACGGTGTATACGTCATCTCATCGTGCTGTTGCATCACTGGTAAGCAAAACAGATGGAACATCGGCGAGTCGACAATTCCTCTCTTCGTTCACAATGGTTTGCGGAGTTTTGGAGACGGCCATCTTAGCCCATTGTACGTAGCACTGCTGGCACTGCTCCGGAACTTCACTGTTTCTAACGGCATAGTTTACTCGTTGTACAATAGCAGGGGTAAAACGTCGGCGCAACCATATAAGATATATAATAACTATATAAGAACCATATAAGAACTATATAAGAACTCTATGAGGCCTATATAAGATATATAAGAAACTCGTGAGAAGTTTCTTATACGCTTCTTATGTGGTTCTTCTATGTTCTTATATATCTTATATAGTTCTTATTACGGTTCTTATATGTTCTTCTATATCTTGTATGATTCATATGTGTTTATTGAACACAATAAATTTTTCATACAAATGGCTTTTTCACTAGGGGTACTCTGCGTGTTTGGACTGCTAGACTGAATAAAACCCTTTGAAAGTGTGCCCTATGTTGGAAACTGTAGACTCCCTGCATAATGGTGGACACAATTGCGAGATTCTTGCGTTCGATTGCGCTACGGCTGCATGAGCCCTCGTTCCGCTGGAGCACAAGTCGAAACTACCCGCTCGCGCTATTTGCACGTTCCGCGGTGTTGGTTGTTCCGCCATTGTGCAGTAAATCTTTTTTTTTTTTTTTTCAGTCGACAAGTGACTTTTGAAAGGGGTCTTTTACAGGTGGTCTTCGCTGCCGCTGACGTTGAATCAGCTCAAGAGCGTTTATTAAGCAGCGCGTGTGACGTGCCCGAAAATCGAAACCAAAAGTAGATGAAGCGGGAAGGCGGAACCTTCCTCCCGTCTGCATGAAAATGAGAAAAACGTCTCGTTCCTCCCTTCTTGTGTCCGCTTGGGGGCGCATCAGTAGAAGGGAGGAAAACGTACCGTTGCTATTTTCTTCCTTCTTTTTTTCCTTTTTTTTTTTTTCTTAGAGTGTAGCTTGGTGCTCGAATAATCCTCTAAAGCCGCATGGACACTGCTAATACTTCGTGCAAAAGACGGTCTGCAGAAACAGTCTGATGCGTGTTTCTTCCTTGTGCGAGCGTCCTGTTACATTGGTCATACAAAAGCCGTCTGCGTACATGTTTCAATCATACATACGTATGAAGCAAACAGGCTTCGAGGATGTTTGAGGCCGTTCCGCATATAACTCTGTCATAATGTCCGCAGTGAACTCCATGTCTCTTGCATGTCATATAAAATGAACAGTGTGACTGCGTCTTAAGTGGGTCCCATATTGTTGTTTGCGTTGACGCTTCGTTTTCATCTCCCGCACGGGTACGAGTGAATCGACGTGTGGCCCTAAGGCAGTTTTGTACGGAACGGCGTACCTTTTCCTCGGTACCTTTTCCAGAAAACGGCAAGAGGCACGGCGCTTTTGTTTTTTGTTTTCTTTTCGTTCATTCATCTTTAATTTTACCCAAATTTTATAAGTATTTCGGCATTTTTTAGCGACTATTTCATCCTTCGAATTTAAGGTATGGGGAAGTGTCCGAGAGATAGCCGAAAACAAAAACAAAAACAAAAAAAAAACTGGAACGGATGTGATCGTGTCGACACGACACGTTGTTAGATGTGGAACTTTCCCCTTGCTCGCTCTATTTTATCGGCGAATTATCGGGCACAATATTTCATTAAGGTACGTATATGTAGCGTCAACGTAACGACACCTTACACACTTAAAGAATATAACGGGAACGCGTTCCTTTCGCACCACTGCAACTTGTAAGGAGAACTCGTTCCAAGATTGAGAACTTTCGTTGATGTTTTGGAAGAACGCATGCAACACTGATCTTATGAAACCACAGATGAACGATAGAACATGTCCACGTTATTGACTTGAGTACTTTAGGTAAGTGCCTTCATTTTACGGGTAGTTCGAAAACTTCTACAAAGAATGCGTTTAGACAATCGGCGAATCGGATCGTAATTTCGACTCAGCACGTGCCCTTAGGCACGCGCTAGGTCGCCGGTTTTCTTCCGCGGTCACACTTGTAATACATCGTGCAAAAGGCAGTCTGCGTACATTGCCTGAAGCGTACAGATGTATGAAGCAAACATCCGTAAAAGATGTTTGACGCGTTCGTGGCCAACTTTTTGGGACATTCCGCGGAATAAACGGTTTTCAAATAAAATGTCAAAATTCTCATTGATTTGTGTTCTATGATACCGAGGTAATTAGGGTACTCGGGAACATTTAAGATATATCGTCAAGAAAAGCAGAAATTGAGAGCTTTTGTGAATGCGGCCCGTAGGATTCAATGCAAAAAAAACAAAAAAAAAGATTTGTAGAACCGTGGAATAGGAAACAATACGCGTCCGGAAGTCAAATTCCTGCTTATTGATATGTTATGGACTGTCATCTAAAATATTCCCGGGGAACATTGCGAAGTTTGTTGTTCTTCAGTTGACATTCTTAATTTAGTGCATGTGCCGAGGCGTTGATGTCCAAGAAAGTTGGAGATGAGTCCGCAGATAATTCCTTCATCTTCTCCGCAGAGAAAACCGTGTCATTTGTATGATGTACATGGGCAGAGTGACTGCGGCTTTAACGACCTCCGCTCTGGGGGCCTTCGAACTGCCAGGAGACTGAAATACTACACTGGCCTCGCGCCACTGCCGAAGCTTTTTTCAAGTACTTTATCTGCTTCTAACGTGTACCACAGTGAGCGCCGTATCAGGGCGAGCTTTTTTGCCTCGACTACAGAAGTGCACCCTGGAAGCACCTACCGAGTGTACTCGCTCGCACTTCCAGCCTTTGTTGGAATCCCCGATACGTTCTCGACAGAAAACGAGTTTTGACCGAAAATTGCGGCACAATGAGTACGTTCCTCAGGATCACGTTAGGCCAAACTACACAATCACGCACTCGAAGTTTCTATCCTTTAAATCTTGCAGCGCACAGAGCCCACTTTAAAGGAGCTGTGCAACGATATTCAATTGGAATGTTTTTCACTTTACACGAGCTTACTGGCACTAGTGGGACTCAAGGATACTCGCATGCAATGCCACTGGCCAAGAAACTCCTTTGTTACGGTGTAATTTCAAGGACAAAAGCGATCATTTTCATTCAATCTCTCCCTTGCAAAATTCGATGACGTAACGCGGGGATCGCAGTACACCCGTATGACGATATTTGAATGCGGTTCATAGATTGGACCCGAGCATTGCGTGGGCACTCGATTTAGGCTCGTGATAATTGATAGCTCGAGAAGCATTCGAGTAGTGGCCCGTGTCCAATCGCTGCAACGACGACAATAGCCGAGCCATAACAATGTCTGGAACTCAGCGCGTGTCCTGTGCTTTGCCAACCCCTGCGCGTGGCTATGATCAACATTGGCGGCATATAATCGGCTCCAGATCACGTGGCCGCTTGTTCTGGCTGCGAGTTGAGGGCGTGAACGCTGCTCGTTGTTTTTTAATTTTTTCTGGGACTTCTAATGCGTCGGGTGAAAAACGAAGGCGTGTTTCATAGGTCATTAACGTCAGGGATCCGTTCTAAGCGGTATTTGCGCAAAGTAAAAAATTGTTGCATAGCCCCTTTAACTGTTTTAAATATTTTTTACTCGAATGATAGAAAACTGGAACAATGTAAATAGATCAGTTCGTTATCTCGATATTGATAGGTTTGTATTAGAAATACAGTAGGTTCCTTGGTAGGGTGCCTGTGAGTCTACTAGTGAAGTGTATCTGATTGTTTTTGTACCCTTTTTCAACTATACGGCATTTTTCACACCTTTCTATGTTTTGCTCCATAGGGTGTGTACATCTTTAATTGTTTGCCTTTTTGAATGTGTATGTATGTTTTCTTTCCACTCCTGCGATGACCTCCTCGAGTTCGCAGTATTTTGAAATAAATAAATGTCACATCGCAAAACCTTGATCGAAATACCTTGTGTTAACTCGACATTCTCTGAACTTTCTCAGTGAATTACAGTAATTGGAGAGTAACGTTCTCTGGTAAAAATTAGGCGCGAAGAAAGTTCTAAGTGTATATTTTGTACAGTGGTACGCGAGGCTTACCACCTCGAACCTGATTGGTGGCGAGATTCCACCCGGGCGGGTATTGCCGTCGCCTATTTTCGTGCGGCCACATGCCACGTTCAAGAAAGAGTTTTGTTCAGTGAACAAATTGGAAGTGAGCACCACTTCAGCGTTTAGCTGGATCTTGAATTTAATCCAGGCGTGTCAGATCTAAGTTTATATATCCCTGTCACCACCGTCATGGCATGATAACCTCGTGCGAGGAATGGGAAGTCTGACGTCTGCCGTTATCCCTAGAAACCAAACCAAATTCGATGACGTCATAACCAAGCTTGATATATGTTTCAAAGGTAAAAGAATGTGAGCTTCCCTCTTCTGAGGGGGGGGGGGGTGTGCTTTTCATGCGAATAGACGTTCTACCGGCAACATTTTCCGGCTATCCCTTCGGTGTATATTACACGTCTAAGACTCCGAGATTCCAGTTGCACTGCACTGGTCCCGTTGCCTCTCTAGAGCGAGGAGACGGGTGGACACATTGCGAGGCGTATAATTCATATCTGTCTAAAGATCCACATCAATAAGACGATACGAACAGTCATCCTTCCGTTGCTAATTTCACTGAGTGTGCAATAATAGGTGTCAAAATCAACTATGGCTCTCCATACCTGACCCGATCACTTATTTAGTAGAAAAACCTTCATAATAACGATTATGTCTGTTTGTTTTTCGCAGTAATATAGTCAGAGCAGTATCCTTCATCCACGTTTGAATTTGCTCAAATAAATTTTACATGCTCAACGCTCTGCATAGTGACTCCTCAGCCTATTCCATTGCAAGTTCAAGTCCCGGGAATATATGGCGCTGGCATAACGTCTGCGAAAGTCGGAGGCAATATTTTTATGGAGAAGGCTCATCCGCCCATTAAATTTGAGACAATATTTTAACGGCCTATTACGCTACTTACTCTTTCAATTCGCTTATTAATTTTTGTGAAGTTACGATCAAATGAATTAGTTCATAAGATATGCCACACCTTCTACAAACTCTAGCCTCTGACACTGACAGCTTAAAGGCCGACGTACACTTCGTGCCTTCCACTTTTGCCCGGCCTCCTCCTTTCTTGTATCCCATCCACTTTTTGCCTTGCCCCAACTTGGCTCCCCTCGCAGCTTAGGAGAGGGGAGCGCTAAGAGGATTATCTGCTTTGCAGAAAACCGAGGTTGCACGTTGGGCTTTAAGAAATCGAGGGCGAGGCAGAACATGTTCACGCTTCTTGCTTTGATTGGCTCTTTGGTGTTCTTATGGACTAATGCCGGGACCTCATTGGCTGCGTAGCAATAATGATATGCTCGCTACATAGCACAACCTTATTCCTTTTATTTTTTGTTTTGTTTTTGCAGTTTTATTATTTTGTTGTTATCGCTTTGAATTGTACTTCCAACTTAGTCCCATACTGACGTACGACACGCTGTGAAGTCAACATCCACCCTTCATTTGACTGCGGTCTCTTCCTGCTTTGAAGCCGACGAGCAAGGAGCTCTCCCCCCCTTTTTCCTTTTAAAAAACAAAATTAAACGAAACAAAAACAGCCTGGCTCTGCCGGGACACGCCATAACGACTTTCCTATCGACCGACATCATAGCGCAGCGGCAACAGGTGCCCGGAAGCACACCGACGGAAGGTGCTCTTCCCCGCGCAACTCCGTCGAAGGGTGTCTCCTGCAGACTAACTTCGCCTCGCGTACCGAGGCCCCGCGGGGAAGCCATACGCCGCGGGGGCAACGTCTGCGCATCCGCTCCTCGAGCTCCCGTCCAAATCGATGCCCGTTCGGAAAAGGCGCGTAAATGACCAATCTGGCAACCAGGACGCTCGCAGCCTGGACGGCACTCACGAACAAGACCTTCGCGCGTACCGTGACCGTAGGAGCGGGGCAGCGGGTGGGAGTACCGCATTCGATTGGTAGGCCGGGCGCTCTCTATATGGCTAGATTGGATTACGGCTTGGGGATTACGGTATAGCGTAGCTCTTGGGACGCGGATGTTGTACGAGAACGAGCCGAGGGCCTTGTGGGTACTCTGTCTTTTTGCAGCCAAGTGGAAGGGGAACAATATCTGTAGTTCCTTTGATTTGTTTTCTCGTGGGAGGTAAATATTAATTGCTAACGACTGAGTAGAAGAAGCCTGTCTCGGTTGCACTGAGAGATGAGGATATATTTTTCTCACCGTCATGAAAGGTATGTAAAACTGAATCGGGACTAGAAAATCGCTTCTCAGGAAGTAGAATGAAAAGTAGAGTTTTATATTTTACGCGGAAATGCTGAAGTTATCGAATGCCATGACTCCTTTTTCCTATTTTCGTGAGCAGAGCAAACTAGCTTTATGGGTTAATTGTCCATAAGATAAGCTTAATTTATCTTCTATAGCTTCATAAAAACAAATAAAAACTGGACTCGACAGCGCTGCATTACGTATTCAAAAGCTCGAATTAGTCGCCTGAATGCAATCGCGACTGCAGGCTCGTATAATCTGGACTGTGTATAATCTAATTCGGAACCCTTGGCCTGCCCGTTCCGGGGAAAGCTTCATTCAAAAGATTTCCGTTAGCTGATATTAACTTTAACATAAGGCATACGGGGTATAGATTGCGAAGTTGAACCACATTTGTCCGTATTGTCCTCCCCAGACGTTAACTAGATTGTGACAGGGCGTTACTTCAACTCGCGACTTTTAGGCTCAGTGAAAAGTCATCGGCTAGGTAAGTTAAGCCGCTCATCGCCTGCAGTCAGATAGGTGTCACGAAATTTCAGCGATTATGCCTATGCAATGTCTACTACGACCGTGCTGCAACAAGGCACCGCTAGTAGAGCCCGACTGGGGCCAAGTGCGCGCTTCCCTGCGGCATTCCGTCAACTCAGTCGCCCAGCCTTTCATCGCCCGCAGCAACAGACATCAGGTAAACAAGTCCGACTTGCCTTTGGTGCATGTACGCTGCCTGTAACGCGTCTTCCTCTGGTGCGATTGGCGTCCCATTCCTCCCATTCGTCTAAAGTGGTACAGAAGTGGCAACAAATAACGTCACAAAAACCGGAGTACTATGTTATGAGATTTCGCTATCCTGGTGGTTGGTCGTAGAAGTTGCCGCATAAAGCAGGAGCGAACGCGAGTGTCGCTGTCGTCGCAGCATCCCAACTCCTGGCTGCCGAAGCTTCCATGTACTGCCACACTGGAGAGCGACCTGCAGCAGAACAGGCGTCTGTCACGTACACCAAAGCTGTTGGGACGCCGCTAGGATCGCAACCGGCGACATCATGACAATTTTATGACGTCATCAAGCGAAAATCGAGGAACCACTTTTTTTTTTTTTTTTGACGCTGTAAACACACCAGTCGGCCGGGCACCCATAGGGCAGCAATGGTGCCAGGAACTGGTCTGCGACTGTGTGTTCCCCGCATCCTTCAATGTTGTTCCTCTATTTCCACATGGTGACGTCATACGAATATCATGTTGGTGCGTGTCGCAATCCTGGCGTTGGCACAGCAGCGGGGGTAGATGCAACAGACGGCTGCTCCGCAGCAGGTTGCTCTCCGGCTTCCCGGTCCACGGAAGGTTCAGCAGCCAGGAGTTGAGGACTCCGCGGTGACAGCGACACTCGCGTTCGCTCGGACTTTCCGGCAGAACTTCTGCAACCAACCGCCAGGATCGTGACATCCGACAGCATGAGAGGCTGACTCCTGTGACGTCACTCGCTGCCACTTCACGACCACTTTCGATGCAAGGCCGGAATAGGACGATAAACACACCAGTAGAAGACCCGTTTCACGCACCTTAGTACAGCCGAACCACGCTGTAGTCGCGAAATGTTGCCCTTTCCTCGGTATTCCAAGCACGGGTCCTGGAACTCTCTATAATAGGAGTACATTCAGATGGACGTTCATTTTTTCCCTCTAATGTATTCTTTGCTTGTCTTGGAGATACAGTTTGGCATGATTTTTATTTGATTTTTCTTGGATTACTGTTTTTTTCGATGTATAAAGCTTTCTGCTTGTGAATTTTCAGTTCGTAGGGCTTCGGTACAATCGTGACTTGGGGCTTGTTCTTAGAAATGCTCTCAATTAGTGATCCTTTTCAATGATTGAAAGTAACTCGTGATGAACATTTCTAAAGGTTGCCTGCGTTTTGTGATCACTTTGTGTTTGCCTTGTCTCGCCGTTAGTTCTTGTTTTCGTTTGATTGACGTTTGCCCAGTGTAGACCCTTCTCATGCAACTACGTCTAACACTTACTGCAAAATGTATTCACTTTGAGATATTTTTCATGACGGCTACTTCGCGTTATTATTATACTGCCTCAAGAAACACAACCACTTTATTTTTTTTTGTTCATATCCACCATTGTGTTCTATCAACCTTAAGGAGCATTGTGGAGGTGCACTGCACAAATAAGTTTTTCGCGAACTTTGCTGTGAACGACGACAGCCTACCAGAGCGCTTTATCGAGACCCTAAATAAAAGCCAGTGTCACACTTGGAAATATCAACAGCGTCTTGACACTGACCAGACGATCAATATCAACATGCAGTCGACGTTTTTATTGGTCCCAGTTTATGTCATAGGTTAAGATCTAGAATATTTGTATGCTGCTTCTCCGAGAGCACTTTGCCAAAAAGAATTATTTACGGAATTTTCGTTGTCCACTTCGGTTGTACCGTGTTTTACGAAGAAGATATTCAAGGTTTTTTGTTTTGTTTTTTTAAATAAAAATAGCCTTCGTCGTGGAGCGTTAAAATTTGACGGCAAATTGCTCCAGTGGCAAGGGCAGCATAGTTTGGTTATATTATTTAAATCAAAAGTTTGGAACAATTTTTTGTGGATCTTTAGTGCCGCATAAACGTATTCCGTCGGCAAGAGACGTAAGCTAGGTATTTGACATTGCGGCTCATAGATGTTGTTAGCATTGAGTTCAACGTAGGTATAGAGGTAAATTAGTCCCACGCAATTGTGCCTCTGAGTGGAAGTTACCCTCACGTGTAAACGAGCGCCATCTATGTATTGAGCTGTTAAGCAGCTAGCTTACGTCTTTCGCCGACGAAGGACTGTGGCCTTTTTATCAAAATCTTCGAGAAATCGCACCTCTCTACGCACCCAAGCAATGTACTGGGCTAACGCTTTCGTATCGAGCTGCCTTCGATTTTGGTCCACATTCTGGTGACGCTTCTGCGTACTGCGATTTGTGCTTCATTTGTGTGTAGTTCAAAAACCACCGGGCGTTTTCCTCGGCTGCACCCGGTACATTATATTCCAAATTTACAGTGCAGTGGCGATTTTTTTTTTCATACAACAAAAACAAAATGTTTGTTTCCATTCCGCTGCAAAATAACTGTTCGCTACCTAAAGTAGCCCTGCAACAATTTTCAGGGGGTTCGATGACCAAGTCTGCTAGCGCACCACAGCTCGGAGAACGTGGAGCGAAAGCACGTGCCCAAGAACCCAGGAATGATTGGTTAAATCCCACTCTCCTGTCAGTTTCGATTTAGATAAGGTTCTTACCTGCGTGTGTTCGGGTATTACTACTGCGCAATATACGTTGAAAATCCCAGGCTGGCACTGGTAGTGCACTGGCTAAATGTCTTATCTACAGCAGAGATACGAACGCTCATTGGAGCTGATCAACGTTCCCCTGCCTTAACACACGCACAGCAGAATTGCGAAGTCGCTGTGAAATTCACGATTTTCTTTCTTCTCGAGCGATACCTCGTCCTCGCGTGAAGTAGATAGTCTCTGTCTGACCCTACGCAGCCAACATCCTGCCAATGAATCTCGCTCTCTAAGGCTTAAGGTCTCCGGCGGATTACCAGAGGTGCTTCTTTTTATTTATTCATTTTTTAAAGCGCGAAATGGGAGATTCGTTCCAATTAGGAGCAGCTCTTTGGCCCGCTCGTGCGAACCACCGAGGCCGTCAAGTTCTACACGAACGCGCAAACGTCGTTTCGCTTTGTGGCGCCCTCCAGAGTGCGGATTAGATCGGGCACTTCTGCAGCAGCGAGTGCAGTTCTACAAAATAGATGGGCATCCTTCGCAGAAAGGTCTACCATAATTCGGGGCTTAGCTCGGAAGCCTGTTTTGTGACTTTGTCTAGCTCTGACATAATTAGAGCTTCGTTGCGCAGGTGTTGATGTTAAAAAACAAAATGCAACGAGCGAAACGCTCGACTTTGTACTGGCTTTTTTTTATCTTTTGCCTTTATTGAATTGGGGTTTGTTTCGAATGTACCCGGTAGCCCAAAAACCAAGTCGGATTCAGGCGTCTTATATGAAATTTCTACATGTTTGTTTCACCTTAAGTCAAAGCGCGGCCGACGTCACGATCCAAGGGTGCCAAGTTCCAACCCAGTAGCGCCAGAAGCGCAACGTGACTGCGTTCGTCGTTCTGTTGGGGTTGCCTGACCGATGCAATAGAGAGCAGTGAATTCCCCCTTGCCTGGCTCTCTCAAGAGGCGTACATACATCAACACAGTGTTTACAAAGAAGCCCGCTTTGCCCACAACAGGTGTGGGCAACGCGCATGCGCAGAAACCAAATTCGGGAGGAGTGAAGCTTCGCGCATGCGTAGTACCGACAGCAGCACCACCGCAGCAGTGGCGTGACATCAGTGAGTTGAGTTGGTCTATACTCCGTCTCACATTTAGTCCGA
>JABSTQ010005451.1:0-64897 GCA_013358835.2 Ixodes persulcatus
GAGGATTGAGTTTCTTATACCATCTAACGAATGTATAGCATTTCTCTCTTTTTCTAAGTTGTCTCGCTCGTATCTTCCACTTATTCTTTGAACCTAACAAAGCGGAGTGTTTTAATATAAAGCAATTAATATAGCCCCTTAAGGCGTTCATAGAGAAGAGGAACGCTGACATAAAGATATACGTTTTTTGTGAGAATTACTAGAGTTTGATGTTAATTGATTGCTCAACTTATTTTTCGATATACACTCAACTTTTGTGTGAGGAAAAAAAAAACGAAGTGAAACTGAAGCGAGCGAACCAGTAAGAAGAAGGATAGCGTCAAACACCTCAGATGCCTCGTTTGTTGTTTGAAGGAAGTTTCGGTGTAGTTGTGGTCATAAAAATTATGTTTTGTGTATTATGATGTTTTTCATAAAGGTACCGCTTGAAGAGTTAATTTTTTGTTGTTGTTAAATACTCGGAGTTATCAGACGTTGTCGTGAGCGACTAAGTACAAAAGAAATGGTGGTAACAGAAACAGGGGTCACTCCTCAATTGATGGTTTTCATGCAAAAAAAACACTCCACTGTAACCCAACAAATATTTGCATTTCTGATCAATAAATGGTAGGTAGTGTTTTTTGTCAAATTAAATTATAAACTATATTTTGGAAACCCTTAGAAAACAACAGGGCGCTGCTTATTACTACGTCATCTCTCAGTTTTTTAGGGTTACTGGTTAGAAGTATTTCGGCAGTAATTCTATTTATTTCCCGTTAATACTGAAACTATTGGAACTAGCTACACGTGCCTGTTCGCTTCCAGATTCCATCGACTGCAAATAAATTTATACCATAACAATCACGAACTCGGAATTTGCAAGCTCGAATGCCAGTTAAGATTAAAAGATTAATGGCCGTGAACTTGACGCGTCACTGCACTTATCAAATACTTAAACCTAAAACAGTTATAAAATGAGCGAGTCTCTAGACTGTGGATTTCTTTTTTGTGCGCTTTTAATATAATTCATAGGAATGCAAAATGCAGTGTAGCTCTTCGGTGAAGCAACCGATTATCTCAAGTCTCGCATATTCTAAACGACAATGTTATTGGCTTTTAATAAAAAAAAACGAATCACGGTCAGCTCTCGCCTATTCGAAAAATACAGAAATATACAGCCGCTTATATCTTTTCAAGCTAATCGATTGACATATTTTTCTAGTAGAGAAGAGACCGGGCGCAACCAGCTGCTACCTTTTCTTAATATAACCTATTTTACAGGAATGTAATAAAGTACTCCGGTACAGGGCGCAGCTTTCGAATTTCCCCATTGAATTAAACACACACAGACACAAACACTCATAGTTTGAGGTACACAGCCTCAGGTAGTTGACGCAATCTAGATCAATAACGCTAACTATAGATTAAATCTACCTTTAGAAGAAAAAAAAACAATGCTAGGAACTAACAGTGTGATGGTAACCTGTAAAACAAAAGCATCGCAAGGAGTCGCTCATGTCGCGTACTTACTACAGAATTTCTGAATCCAGCTATTGTCCACTTCCACATCGGCCAGACAACAGGCGCGGGCCATTTCGAGCAGCGAGCTGCAGACGGCCGTGTTTTCTTGCACCGAGAAGGACGTGTCGTGGCGGCACTGGTCCACGAACTTTGTGGTGTCCACAAGGGAGAGGCACTGTCCGAACACCTCCCTGTCCAGAATCTCGGAGCAAGCGCCAGGCACCGGAGGCTTCTCTGGTTCCTGGTGAATTATTGGCCTAGTGTCACCAAACAAACATGCCACGAAGAATTCTCACTGATGTAAGAATACATTTTGTTAATCTTTCTTAGGGCCAGCTTCGGAAGAACGCGCTAGGAAGTTGTCGTTTTGGTAACACGTTACTTTTTTTCAGTAATGCACTAATATCGTACTCATTAGGTTTCTAAATGACTAACGGGTGATGTATTCTCGTTACTACCTTACGTTATCGTCTATCAAATCACGTCACCCGGTACTCGTTACTTTTGAATATTGATTTTGTTTCAGCTTATAAAAAACGGATTAAGCTGCATTTTGTCAACTTCGACGAAAGGGGAAATAATATTTTCTTCGCCGCGGCATCATTTGTAAAATCAGAAAAGGGAATGTATTCGACAATCTCGACGGAAAAAAAAAAGTTAATAAACGCTATCGAATCACGTTGTAAGAGTTTAATTGTTTTCAAAGTTCATATTCGCGGCTTAGTGCTACAGAATAATATTGAAATCTAAATTAGGCAAAGAAGTAATCTTCGTTCGTTGTTGGAAGTACAGTACAGGTATTTTGTTCTAATTAGAGAGCAGTAATAACTCTTAGCAACGCAATACTTTGTGTGGATTTTGTTACTTAGTTTCGGTAACGGGCGCAACACTACGTGGGATCTTGTATAGCCAACCGGTGACAAGTGTTGTAGGTGTACCGTTCAGCGCAAATAAGTAATGTATAAAACATGTTAATGCTAACTTTTTACTCAGTGACCTGTGTTCTTTTTTGATACTCACTTGTCCGGTGAAGTTCCTGACACACTCCTCCTCACTGATGTGCGTCTCCCAACTGCAGACAAAGGTGACCATCTCCTCTGTGACGGTGCCATTCTTCGTCGTTTTGTCGTCGTCAGGCTTTCCGTTGCAGTTGCCTGAGAAAGAGACCCAGGAATAAATTTTCGATCGCAAACAGAATCAATTGTAACGTCCTCTGCACACTTTATATATAAAAAAAAAACTGGCTGACGCCTTGTTCTAGTCAGAACAGACGCAAAACCAGAACCATCTGCAATAAAAAGAACCAAATATAGGTTTCCAATACAACGTCTTCTGCTTGTTAGTTTCTTTGTCTACCCTGGGCAGCGACTTGCGTTCCTAGCATTCCTTTTTATTTTTTTTTTTTTTTTAAACTTTCTATCTCGAACGTGTGCCTTCGGGGAACATTTTGCTGCAGTAATAGGCCGTTAGGAGGTATATGGGAAAGACGTGCCCAAATGCTTTAAGTAAGCTGCGGTGACTGACCCTTCTCTCGTTCTGCTGAGAAGTGAACGGGCAGGCATTTCGGAGGGAGGATAACGAGACAATAATACAAAGCGGTACGCTACCACAGAGTCCAGCAGTCTTGTTAAAGAACGTCTTGGACGGAACGTGGATTGAGAAGGCGGCGCTGATTTCGTTGTATCGGATCTGGACCCCTAGTCCAGTGAAGACGACCACGGTGACCTTGCCCGGCATGGCGAAGATTGTAACTCCCATGCCAGTCCAAGGAAGCTGATCCCTGTCGTACTCCTCGTTGTCGATGAGGACCTGCGGCAGTGACATGGCGATCATATACGATGGGTATTTACCTCTAAATCACCGCGCTGTCTCGGTTCTAACCGCGAAACATTTTGAACAATTTGACGGTCATCACCGTACATGTTCGGTGGCGAATACGCTTTTGAAAGTGCCCGCCTAAACGCGAAACTTCGCGCAGAGTTGCTATTGGTTCTATTTTTGGTGTTGCTATTTTATTATGTTGCTATTTGTTATATTTATGGCGAACTATTAGCGTTATATTTTCACGGCGTTTCACTTCGCTAGGAGTATTTATAGGTCTGAATTTAGTCGCTCCGTGCACGCGATACGCACGAGATGGTTGCTTCGTATGTCGGCTGCACTGGTGGCAGTGGCAATAGACCGATCTCACCAAGCGTTCGGCGCATGCGTGAAGCCGCCGTAACTTTAGTTCACGGTAGAGCCATATATGTAGAGAGTTTGGCCATTCGTTGAGACGTATAGGACGCAAAGGAGGAGACGCCATTGGCCGAAAGCGTGCTGGGCGTGTTCCAGGGCGTCTTCACAAATTCGAGTGGGGCCAACCAGAAGCTGGAAATAATACCTTGGCGGTGGTCGCGAGAAACAAACTTAATAACTGCATCGGAGTAACTCTCCATGACTGAAAACATGGTACACGTGATGTTTCAATCACGCTCATCCAAAATGATGGTGGAAGTGTGCGGCTAGCGGAACGATCGACATAATCCGTACGCCAAGCGCCGAGGTCCGGGAATCTGCCGTCCGAGCGGTCACACTCTGTCCGGGCAAAACAGAGTTGAGCGGCGCATTCGTTTCTTACATCTTTCTGCATGATCATGATCAAAACAACACGTGCACCCTATTTTCAACCTCATAGAGTTACCACACTTTACTCGTACGCGCTTATTAAAACCATATACGAACATATACCTTTGATCAGAACTCTTTCTCGCTACCGCCGCTAGGGAATTCTTTTCGGCTTCTGGTTGGTCAAGCGAGCATGCCAAGCCCTCTTTCCGAGTATGGTGCACGCCCTGGCTCTGACCGACACGCGGCGCGGCTCTGTTTACCAACACGGCCGGAAGGCCGCGCATGCGCAGCAGATATGTGGGCAAAAGCGGCCCGGCTCTCCATGTTTTCGCCATTGCGTTCTATGGCGTGCGCTCGTTGTTGACGTTGTAGGGACGCTTCTAGCTTTACTTGTGCGTTGTATTTTCTGCCAACGTATGTCGTACGTTATGCCCGACTATTTGAGCTCGCTGTCCGAGCCTGAACAGCAGCGGTATCGATACAAACTGTGCGTGGACGGCGTTGCCTTCGACGATTCGTACGCCGTAAACAAGGCCTGCTGGCGTTCCGACGTGAAGTTGCTGCCACCGACGTCGACGGCTCACGTCGTCATTTATTTAGTTGTTTCGCCGAGCCAGTTGACGGCCGACACGGTGCAGGTGTACAAGTCTCTCGAGACCTCCGATTACTTCGAGTCGGTCTCCCCACCGGCGGTGGGATCAGCAGACTGTGGGTCTGCTAAAGTGTATTTATTAATTGATTAAATTCACACAGCGTCTTCAAATGAAGGTATGATATTTTTCCTACCATCATGACCAGAAGGCATGACAAGCGGTAACGCTTTGTCCGTTCTGCAGTCTTGGGGGTGACGTGTTACAAGTAACGAAGTTACCGGTAACGCGTCACTTTTTTTGTAACGTAGTAACCTACTCGTAACTTTTTCAACACAGTAACGGGTAACGTATTTACGTTACTATTTCAAGTAACGTAGTTACGTAGTTAGGTTACTCGTTGCTTGTTCTTCCTAGGTGTAAAGGAATTACACTTCATTTTATTTTTCGTGTTTATAGGCGTCAAGCCATCTGAATTTCTAAGTTTTCTGCGTTTTTTTTTGCATTTGCTTTGGGAGTATTTAGGTGACACTGCAAAGAGAGATAAAGTAATTATGTTCAGTTTATGCATGAACATAATGTTTCTTGAAATATGATTTTATGCGTACCTGTACCGCCGGAAGAGTAAAACGACTTAAATCATAATTTAAAAAGTAACGCAAAAGTAACGTGCGTTACTTTTTATCGGTAACGGTAATGCTTTTCATTTATTTTGAGGTGACGTAGGTTGGTAACGCGTTACTTTTATTTTCAAGTAATGTGTAACGTATTTCGTTACTCTTCTGTGGTAACGCCTACAACACTGCCATTCTGTCGCCGATCTCCTTCCGCCAGATAGCGCGGGCGTAGCGACCCACCAACGAGCGCTTGACCGGTGCTTTGTACTCGAACATCAGGGGAAATTCCGGTGGTTTCGATCAGACGGCAGTTTTCCTGCACATAAGCAAGCCTCGGGACGGAGATTGAAATGGAAGCCACACTTGCCTTCAAGAAAGTGCTTGCCGTACAAACGATCGTTCGCGCGAGGCGACCATTCTTTTCGATCCACGGATATTATCCACCTTTTGTGCCTTTCAGAGTCTGCCGGGAACTTGTAGAAACTCACTCCGCTACTTTTGCTGTAGCTTTTGGTGCAATTAACTGCTACAGCTTTGTGGCATGCTGAAATGCTATGACGCCCATGCGAAATGTGCGCCTTTCTGCCCACACCCCTCGGCACCGGTGCGATCGCAGCGCCGCCGCAAATCAGTGACGTCGAGCCCGCGTGTCGGTCTATACACTGCTCTGGTTCACAGGAGCCAGGCGGCATTGCCCGAGACGGCTCGTGCTTCCTCATGCTCTGCATGCGAAGAGCTCCAACGAGGTTGTTGCACGTGCAGAATGACTCATGTTTCCTCAATGCATTGCGGCAGCGGAGGCGTAGCCATGGCTGGTGAGATCGGTCAATTGGAGCGCCGGCTTTTCCAACTCAGACTTCTAACGCTTCTGAAAAAAAAAATTCAGAGGATGAGAGCCACCGCCCGATGAAGGAGCTCTGTAAAGTTCCTTCTGTTCGGAATCTGAAACCGCGGGAATGTCGCGGAAGCTGACGCGCCAAAATGAAACTTAATCGAAGAAAAGTAGCAAATTTTTGCTTTCGTTATTTTAATTATATGCTTCTAAACCTGAACAAAAAGCAAGCACTCTACGTGCTCCTTTAGATAACTAAGAATAAAACCTCTGCATTGGTCATTTTTGCTCTACTTTTCCTTTGGAAGCGAAACCCGACCACTGGAAAACATGTTTTGGGAATAAAGCTCGACCGTCAAAGGGTTTTAATGGGCTTCTAAAAACGTTTACCCCGCCAAACTTAGCGTTGTCGCACCCAAAAAGATAACAGGGTTTTTGCAAGTCGATATTTGTAGAGGCCAGCCATGAGGGTTCCACACTTTGGATCACTGCATGCTCATACTTATGCGTGCACGCACCCCACCCAAAATCGCGAAGGCACATCTGCTAGTGCTGCGTTCACGCATAGGCAACTTAAAAAAAAACATGAACGTAGGCATTTATGCTCCCACAAGAATTGCAGTTGAGTCAGTAGTAACAAGATCAAATCATAATAAACGGTTTAAATACATATCACAGCCGCCTCATTTTACTTCTTGCTGCTGAAAAAAAAACACAGTTTTAAAACCTGTTGGATTGTTTTAGCACTCGCAGCTTGAAAACAGATCACGGGTATGGTAAAACTCATATCGTTGTTTATTACGCGATTAGATTTGTTGCCGTTTGTGCCCAGGGACGCTTTGGTTTCATTGGCCCTCCAGTGAAACATGTCTCGAAAATTATGATTGGTGCAACTCTGTACGTCGTCAGCGCCTAGTCAAGATTAATGTTATAACAAGTATTATAACTGTTCTTTCACTCAAGCACTCAAGCGCTCTTAGAAACGAGGTGGTACTATTAGGAAAAAAAGCGCCCGGGCGTACATTCTGAATAAATACCTTTTCGCGTCAGTTCCTTCAGATCGTATACTGATAACCAATTAATTCAATGTAAATGGTCACTACATTCAGTGACGCGACCCAAAATGTAGTTTGACTCAAACACGTAGCCAGCGGCGGAGCAATGAGCGCACAAAATATCACGTTTCCTTTCTCTGCGGTGTTCACGCTACGTTGCCAAACTGTCCTTTTGACCTCATCGCACGTTTGGTATAGGCTCGTAGATCTTTGTGACCTGCACCCAAGTTACCTCCGGGATAAGTAGGCAACGGGACAATGTGTGAAAGGGCATGCGGTCTTGACAAAAGACTTTTGCCTTAAATTTAGGGTATGGTACTTGCGACGCGTCTCCCACAGGTGCGTTCACAGCGTCTTAAAAATAGGTCTCTCGATTTCTCCCTGATGACGTTGTGTCACCTTGTGGCAAGCCGCGATTCTGGAGGTGTCACAGCGGCGGTAGGTGGAAGTGGCAGATCCCTGCTTTGCTGCAGGTCGCCCTTCGGCCTGACAATCCAAGAACACTTCAGCATTCTGGATTTGGGACTATGCAACGACAGCGACACTCGCGTTTCTTTGTACGTTTTTTTTTTTCGGGGCTTCTATCACCACCACCGGGATCGCGATATTCGACAGCGTCACACTCTCGCTTTTGTGACGTAATTTGTTGCCACTTCTGGAGCACTTTTGATGCAGGGGCGGAGTAAGACGCTGAACACAACAGTCGAAAACGCGCGATTTAGGCACCGTGCCTAAAGAGAAAGTTGCGAGGAACCCACCTGCTTGTGTCTCCTAATCTTCGCGACGTGGTTCTCGTGCTTAATGTCCAGCCCGATGATGCAGGTGGCGCGTTCCTCGCACTGGTCCGTAACGGCGTCGACCATGAAGCGGCCTTCCCTGTCGAAGACGAGCTCGAAGTGGCCGTTGCTTTGCAGGTGGAACTTCCAGCCGTCGAAGGTCTCGATCATGGGGTCACCGTAGCCCGTGCACACCTCTGGGAAAAACCAAAACGAAAACAACGTTGCCTGAGTGAGACCTTGCGAATGTGAAATATCGTGGGATGGCTCAGTTTAGCGTGTTCGAATTTTACATCAACAAACAAAATAGTTGTTATGCTAGGGTCGTTGCTCTCAATATTTAAAACTGATGTCTGAGCAAATGTGTCGATTAATTGACGGGGGTATCAGAAACATAATGCGATTTCTTCTAGAAAACGTGTACAAAAGAATTGACAATCCGAGTCAAATGTTTCTAAAGCCGAAATGCGACTTCAAACGGGAAGTATGTAGGCATTTTTTTACACACTGGAAGAAATGTTTAGATAGTGACTAAACGGATGCCTGTACACAGCAGTATTTGACTCACTGTCGGCACACTCGTCAGCCTTCTTGCATTGGTCTCGGTCCAGGACTGTGCCCGGTGGGCAGAAGCATCCGGGGTTGCAGGATTTCTTGGTAGCGCAACTCAGGTCCCCCACGAGGAAGTTCTCGCACGTGATCTGGCAGTCCGGACCGCAGTCTAGCCACTCCATCTCGGGAGGACAATCCGGCACTGCGCGTCAAAAGGTCCAGCCTTGAAACTCGCTGTAGTACGGACGAAACTTCGAAGCTCCAACTAAAAATACAGCGGTTACACCTCTAAAGCGTAAACTGAAGCGGCTACTTGTTGAAATACGTTGAGACCCCGAAAATATTGGTTCTCAACAAAGGCAAATCGAACACAGGTACGTAAGACTGGTAACCAGAAGGTGATGTTCATTTCTGTGCTGCTTAAATGTTTACTTCTTTAGGTAATACGTCCTACAAGCAAGTATCAGGGTCGCGCCAACCAAAATACGATCAATTAGATTGCAGCAGTACATCTTATGCAGATATTCAATATCATAAAAGCCATTTATTATCTGGACTGCCTATCCTGAAGTTTGTAAGTACAATAACGCAACTTATCACATCAGTATCTACACACAGTCCAGTAGGTTCCTCGCTCTTTTATGTTTACTAAGTTTCAGCAACATCTGGCGACCTTCCAGAAGCCACATCTCCTGTGCAGCGTCAAAGTTTCAGTCCATAGCGACCCATCATAAAGATATATTCCATCGAGAAATGTTGAGTATAGAAAAACAAAAAAAGCTCACCGCAGCCGTACTCCAGCCTCCACCCTCGCAGACTCTCCGACCGCTTTTTCGCCCCCGTCCTTTTCACACTGAGTTACCGCGTCCAGGTAAGCGTCGCAGGCGCACGACTCCGCGGTGGTGTTGCCTCTCTGCAGGCACTCGCAAGTGGCGCTCAGGCAGTTGGCCAGCTGATCTTCGATGCCTTGGCACTGACTCAGAGGCTCCTCCCTAAGGTGTGGATTGAGACGGTCAAGAGATGGAGAGGCAGACAAGTTCACGGCACGTTAATTGTTCCGGTAAAATAAAAAAAAAAAAACTTTTTTTTTCTCTCGTATTGGCAAACGTTTATACGCGCGCTTTCCAAAGTTACTGCATGTATATACACCAACACACGGCCCAGACGTCAAGCCCTGCGCTGGCGCAGCTGTCGTCAAGGCGCATGCGCAGGTTTTGGCAAGTACGCTGACTTATTTATATAAAAAGCGTATTGGTCAATACTGTCTCGCGTTGCGCCATGAGAAGTGATAGAGAGGCACCATCTTAATTTGCACTGAACCTGCACTGTCACTAAACCATGGTATCGATCGTCCTTCTAGATTTCAAAGTTCATATAAGAAATGTGTGAAGTTTTGGGTGCAGTATGTGGCCCATAATTCAGTCGGAAAGGTATCAAAGTCTGTACCTTTAAGCCGGGGTCACACTGCTCAGACATCATACAAAAGAGAGTACGCAAACACGGGTCACCGCAATAACCGAGGTTCGAATGCCGCGTGCCAAGTTTTCTCCTTGAACTCGTTGCCATGCTGCATTCGAAGCAGGGATCTCGTGGTTGGTCGCGTTTCGAATCTCTATGCAGACTTTCTTTTGTATGACGTATGAGATGTGTGACTCCGGCTTTAGTGTGTTGGACGCGGAATGAATAGCAGTATATATAGCTGTTTTTTTTTTTTTTTTTCTGGACAAAACCTACTTACATTTTTCTCAAAGTACCCACGTGTGCACTGCTCCAAAACGCATTCAAGCCGCTATTATACGTACACTCTAGTCAGTAACAAGTGAAGAAATGCAGGGTGTGGCCTGTTATGTTTACGCTTCTTGCCTCGTGGTGTCCTTATCGGCCAATGGCGAAATCTGATTGACTGAGGAGCGACAATAAGATGCTCCGGATGCAGCACGCCCCGCGTGTCTTAAGCAGTCAGTGACTGAGAAGCGAGTCTTGACAAAGCCCGTACTTGAGCCGGTTGCAGATCTTCGCTGCCTGAAGCAGCGTGTCCCTGGGACAGGCCAAGGGCAGGCAGTCTTGAGCGGTCCCCGGAGTGGCCCAACTGTCCCCGAACTCGTCGGTGGTGGCCACCTGATGACCCGCCGGAGTGGTCAGGTCGTCCGACACCAACTCGTTGTAGAAGCCGCAGAGACCGCCGAGAACTCCCTTGAGGCTCGAATCGACCTGCCATGTAGTATGATATAGTTTTTATAATCGAACCCAGACTTTTCTTTTCCTGCTGTCGCCCATAACAAAGAGTATGTACCGGGCCACATATCGTTGGTCGTTGTTCGCAGCGCATATTCAGTACTAGCTCCTCTTTATCTTCTTCCAATAACAAATATCTTGATTGGGTTAAATCCACGGTTATGCTCGTTCAACGTGTATTTTACCCAATTGTGATCGTTGTTCTTAGCGGACGATAAATAAGAGCCAGGTTTGAGCACGCCCTGCCAACGACGACCAAAATATTACGTCGCATTAATACGGCTTTAACAACCTCATCAAGAAGTTCAGAATTTGTGATACTTATTAGCCATGAATGGAATAGAGATGTTATAACCTTATAGTGCGCGTGAGAACTCTTGAGTAGTCACAACCGTTTCAACAGTGCTTTGGGCCCAGACGACTAAGCACTAAGAACGTGATGTGGGCGCGTTCAAAGTCAAGAAAGTCATTTATGCGAACAAGTTTTGGTTAATATGGCCCTTAAGATTGAGTCGCCTTCACGATAAAACAAACTTATCTCAGAGTCCCGTCTACTCGTATTAAGAGACTCTTTTCTTGCGTATCAATAGCCAATATGGCAAAACTGCCGCCTGCTTCTCCGGCTGATGAAGTCTGCAACCATGGTCTCTGATCTGAAGACATCAGGGGGAACAACAGCTGTGTGCCTCAGCTCACTACAGTTCGGAAACAAAGGAAGCGTAAGCTGGCACTCTACAAAACCAGAGACCTTGTATGCTGCCCCCCCCCCCTTTCCCCACCCCTTTCCTGTTCTTTTTTTTTTTTAACGTGAAACGTTAAAAAAAAAAACATTTTACGTAAAAAAAAAAAAAGAACAGGTGGATCTTCAGATTTCGATGAAGCCTAAAAGTGAAGCCGGGAAAAAGATGAAGCCGCGAAGCTCGATGCTGATTGGCTGATGGGGGAGGTAACGTTGCCAGAAAAGTTGACGAGAAGAAACAAAAAAAAACTGAAAAAGGGGGAAATCTTGATTAGCGCCAGTATGTTCATACTAGGAACTGCTATGAAGTTTATATGCCACGTGTTAAGTTATCTTATGAAGAGCGCTGTGAGCGTAGGCGCGGGGCTCGATAACGTTCAGGAGCGATACCGGAACGCTTCACGTGTAAAAGAATTGCCCAGCAATTTTCTACTATTCTTTGTTGTCGTTGTTGTTTCTGCCATTTTAGAATTTAACGATCATCATACCGCCTCGAATTCATTCCGCGTGATTCGTGTTGCAGACCCTAGGCTGCCAGTCCTACATTAGCTGTAAAATTTTCAATCACCAGCGAAGACAGCATTAAGTCACACTAAGGGACACTTCTTTCCCTTTTTAGAAACCTCGGTGCGACAAATAGAACGACTGAAGGCATATTTTAATGCCTTGACAGGACGTCTTAGTATAAACATTCCTGTTCCTCCTGTGCCCCTTAACTTGTATGGCGGCTTCCTTACTTTTGCAGCCGCCTACAGGCTCTCTCGTTGAGGTGATATTAATGGCTGGTACTTCAACAAAGATTGACATTGTCGTATTTTTATTTTTTTACAAAAATATACTTTTTACAGCACTGGCCCTACTTTTTTTTTAGATTCCCTCTACCCATCACGAACACCAAGCAGTGCCATGAGAACCATTTGTCTTAATACTGCTGCCACTCGAAAACCCAAGAGCGTAATAAAAACTGCGAATAAGCATTACCGTATTAACTCGAGTAATGGGCGCACTGTTAATGAACAAAGCCATGGGGGTCCGCTTTCCCGATGAGCACGCAAGCAACTAATCACCGCAATCGACAGAATGATGCCAGCGATTTACGGGACAGAGACAAGGTCTTCACGCGAAAATGCCATATGTGTAGATCACACATTTAAGAAAAATCGTGTTCTAAACTTCGTTATTGACGACTTCTTTTTTTTTTTTTTTGTACAAAACACGAAATTTGTTGTATGTTTGTCCTGCAAAAAAGTAGACACAAGGGCCTTGTTCATAAGCCGTGACTCTATCACTCGAGCAAACACGGTACCAAGTCAAACACAGGATAGCGCCTGTTTTGTATGGTTCTCTCTGATTTCATCCCGTCTGTTTGCGCTCCTTTCATTGTGTCTATCAATCACCAACTATAGTCACTGACAGGGTAAGAAGGGCGGGGTGCGGACACCCGGCCTCCAGCATGCACTCGCTGCCTTCCACTGTGCTTTGGCTGCACCTGCACGCTCGAGGCTGAAGGGACTCCAAAGTGCTATCCAAGGAAGCAAGCTGGCACTAAAGAAGAGACCCCTGAAACTTTCCCCTGCCGTTTTCATCCCGCCAGTAACCACTGACGAGCAATCCACTATTTTCCTCGGGGGATCTCACCTCGACCTCCACACGTCCACGAAGGTCTAGCTTGAGAACGAGGCTGTGGACGCGCGAACGGAAGTGGATCCGCTCTCCGACGCGCTCCAACTCAAAGTCCGGCAGCCGCTTGGTCAGCAGCTGGAGTTGATGGGCGCTGTATTCGTCCCCGTCTACGGTTGCCGACAGGTCGGCGTCCAACACGATGCGATGGTGGCCGTGCTCCACGATCACGCGCTTGGGACAGCTCTCCTGGTTCTCCAAGCTGCAGTGTCGGTCCACTGCGACGAGATGGGAACGGAGCGTGTGCTGCTTTCAGTTTACTTCGGTTCAGTGTTAGTCTCTCAAAGGTACTCAAGGTCACAACGATACAGCTCATAGATCATGCAAAAGACGCGATGTTCGCGGCAGACACAATGACATAATCATCTGCGGCAGACAAGCTTCAGGATTGGTCACAGCGTGTTTATTTTAAACATTTGTATGCTTCGAACATTCTTGAGACGGTTGTTGTATGACCAAACTGACAGGTCCGTCGTACAAGGAAGTCTCAGACAGTCTATGTAGGAGTTCGTTTGTATGACGCGGTGTGACCGCAGCTTAAAAATAACGCTTAACACGAGGGGGAAGGGAACTACAGCATAAAGTGTACAACGTTAAAAAAAAAAAATTGATTAAAAGTAACGACGCTGTACACGCTTCAGAAAAATGTTTTACGAGTGCCACGAAATTAGTTTTTACCAGTTTCACGGACAAGGTTCCTGGGCAATGAATTCCAGTCGGTAATGACGAAAAAGAGAGGAGAGTTTTGAAATTTGGTGTTTTTTGGAGGGGACGATCAAGGCTCTTGGAAACGTAGAATGGGTCTTTGGGATGCAGTTTCCGAAACTCAGATGATGAATAGTTGGTGCCACGATAAAGACGAGATGGTCTACGTCAGACGACTTGATTCGAAGCTTCACGTAAAGCATTCTTCTGTATGCTGTCATAATATTTTTTTTCATTTCTTGGTGAAAATATAAAATACCATAGATAATTCGATGTCCCTACCAAATAGAAAATTTCAGCGGGCTTTACCCGATAATACAATTTCCAAGTGCATTAACTATACAACATACAGCCAATGGTGACGTAGAGCTTGCGCTAAATTCGCGTTCTGACTTCCGTGTAGTTTGATGATTGTTTTAGTAATGGACTTTTTGTAAAATAGATGAGAGGGCATTTGCGGGTATTTTTTTAATGTTCAGTAAGGATGTGCTTAATGAGCTGCCACAATAAAGTATAGACTAAAGTGGTGAAACTGAGGTAACTTCATACGTTATTTTACAGGTAACGACTACGAACACAAAAAACGTAGCACACTTTCTATGAACAAACTGGCTTTTCCAGGTCATCCAGGCTCCTGGCCGCTACCATTTTGCCCCCTGAAAGCCACACCATCTCGCGTTCGGCTCTTCAAAGAATGTCGGCGCTTGTTAGGAGCACGAAGATCGCTTTTTCCCTGCAAACTTTAGTGGAAACGGCATTTCTAGAACTCCGGTGAACTAAACTGTTCGGAAAGATGTCCAAATTTACTGTCAATATTCCTTATTTTCAAATATGCCTCGTTCAAGTAACGAGCGCAGTCTGGGGAGTTGCCTGCGAGCTACAAAATAAGGGCAGCCCAACATGCCTCTACCGGTCAGAACACATTGGCGTCGTGCCATTGTATTGGCTTCCATCGCTTTTTATTCCCCAGACTACCGATACCCAAAAAAGAGTCGTCAGGATAGACGAAATACGCGCAAAGATAGGTGCTGACAATGTTGGTCGTGCGTGGCGGTGCCCTTCAAAAATGGCGACTACGGGAAGCGAGGGTGAGGGAAAAGGGTGTACGCATGAGCAAGGGGCTCACTGCAAAAGAGTCCATTCTGGAGGCCTGTTTTACCCCCGGCCATGACGGGCGCTTGGTCGCTCAGGCTCCACCTTTCCGCTCATTGTACACAGCGCGACACTGATAGCGCAAACGTACGATCGCTGATCTTTTCGGGTTTTTTTTTTGTTTTTTTTAGTACGCAAAGGTTTTTATAAAAACTACTTGTGTGGTCAAGAGTGCTTATTTGGAGCACTTCTCTTCACACTGGAACACTAGGGACAACTTTCTCTGAAATTTCCGAGGAGAGGAAGAGAACTCGCAGACGGCCCGCCTTCCTGAACCTTTGACTGCATAGCTACAGACGGCTGTACCCGAGTATGGCGGCGTCGCGCAGTGTGTGTTTATTTCCTGTGTTATTACGCCATTTCCTCAAGGAGCACAACCAACGAGATTGCAGCGTTAACCGATAAGAATGCTAAAAATTGAATCAGGAGACGAGAAGAGTTAATCGATATATTAAAAAACACGCCCTGCGTTCCTTATACTAGAGGTTATAGCTGCGAATGTGCTCAAAATGGTTGGTGAGTGTAGCGTTGTAGATGGAACTGGGCAGATTTCATGTGGCTAATGAAAAATGAACCAAGGCATATTTATGTAGCTTTTTTTTCAGTCAGAATTCAAATTTTAGGAACCAGATGAAGATAGGAAAATAACCCTTTTATACAAATATGACTAGAGTCTCCATTAACAAAGAAGAACAGGGAAGCTGACACCACCCGGGTCATGTGTTACGTCATGTAACCCATTACACATGACCCCGGGTGGTGTCAGCTTTCTTCTCTCTTTTCTGTTAATGCGAACTCCAGTCATCATAGTAAAAAAAGTGTTCATTTCTTGTGTAGCTCTAAACTCCTAAAGTATCAAGGTCGTTCTAAAGTATCTCTAGGGTGCCGGTAACTGATATTAGTATTCCCATTACCTCCAAGTGATTTGAACCCAGCTGTTTGGATTAAAATAGGTTACATGGTTTTTTTATTTTAACGCCTTTCTTCCCTCTTTTTCTCGAGTGTTATGTATACAAGCAGCTCGGGTGAATATTGCCCCGGCCTTCATTCAGTTAACAAATATTTGCTTTGCTGCGAAGGCTTAAACAAACAAGAAAAACATAGCTCAATAAATGGGCGCGTAATTGCGAGTTACATCACAGTAAACACGTTGCACAGTAAACGTACGGAACCGCAGATGTATATCATCATAAATTTAATTTCGAGTGCCCTCAAAAAAATTTAAAAACAAATGTTTTGAGGCAGTCTATAAGACCCTAATATAATAAATGAAACTGTTCTAGACAATACAGCTTGACAAATTGCGCTTGGAATAAAAATAGAATCAACATGCTTAGTCAGAGACCCATCTTTACACAGTTACCTCTTTTCATTTTTGAAATATTGGAATATGAACACATCTAAAGTCCCGAACAAGATGGAGGACCGACTTATCACGGCTTCGTAAAATGCGCGAGTGGATATTCTCTTCCTCCGAAGACTGTATTATCGGCATCAATTTAAATGTAAACACGAATGCATGGATTTGAGCCGAACTCCTCTCGATTAACTTGCAATGAACATGTGAAACCCGACTTACTTAATGTTTACGTAAGGCTGAGTTTCGCGGAATGATGACAATCTTTCTCACTTTCCACCTGGTTTTCTGTTCGCGAAGAGAATTTCTTGTGCCGTCCGTCGACGCGACCGTGTCACGTTTATTAGTTATTCGCAATCATCTTCACCAGCAACATTTATTTACATGTCTGCACTTTTGCGTGCTGATGTCAGCAGTCAGTTCCAGCCTAAGCACGGTAAACGAGATAAGAAGAACGTGGTAGCTATGCTAGGTGCCGCACGTTTTTCGTCGCTGTCGTGGTTATTCGTGGAAGTGGCCAGATGAACAGAATAGAGCAAAATACACGCACATTCACCAGCCGCGTGAATGCAACGCTCGGTCTGTGTGTTCCTAGTTCTTTGTCCTCCGTACTTTTGGCGCTGTTTCCCTCTTCGTAACAGTACATAATATTTTTGTGTGTATTATGTTCTGTTCTGTTTAGTTGGCAACTTTCGCAAGTAATGAATCAACTTTCTCAGCTTACGCCTGTAACGTGGATAATGGCCCGGTAGTAAAAAAATAATATTATCATAGTTAACAGCTTTTAAAATGCTTTCGTCTATGTGCGGAAATTATAATGGCGGCTATTTTAGTTGCTTGACTTTCGAAGCCTACTTAAGACATATAATCCGCTCATTTTGTTTTCCATATTTTAAGATAGACTTACCCATGAAACCGTAATGTGACATTGGTGAAGTAGATCAGCAAAAACAAGATATCACGTCAAGTTATGATTGCATACTCCTAACAAAAATTGTGTTTTATCTGAAACGCAAAGATTCCGTGACAAAGTCAGTCAAAGACAGAAGTCAAAGTGTGTGCTCTAGGTGCCGAACCAACGAAGGGCATCTGGCTTGCCCCAGCAGAGGACTGAGGATTAATTTCTACCATCTGAGGATCTTTTTACGTGCAACCCATTAAAGCTGGATTACACGGGGCCTTCTCAGCACTAAGCCTCCGTCATATTGCGGGCACCTCGACCGGGATTCGAACTCGCCATCCTAGGGATCTGTAGTCCGGCGCTCTGCCTCGAAGCCATCGAGGGGCTTCTGACAAAGCAAGATGATGCAATTCAACGAATTTAAAAACGAGGAAATTCAGACGCTACCTGAAATGGTGAGGTTTCCCCCCACAACGTCTTGTAGCAGGATGTGGTGACAGTAGCTGTAGTCGAATTCCCGGCCGTCGAAGGTCGAGAAGTGGTGGCCGACCAGCTCGCAGGAAGCCTTGGCTGCGCCACACAATCCCCAGCGTGTGACGGATGCTTAGAACAACATCCTCCCGAGCACGTCGGCCCGATGGCCAAAGTATGCGTTACCGCAGCGAGTTACAAACCAGTCAATAGCGACACTTTTGGTACCACACTCAGAGTTTTTTGACAGACAACTCTTAACCTGAGGTATACATAATAAACCAAACGCGTCGAACTCAGAAATCACAAGGCACATCCAAGAACGCAACAATTGCACTCTATTTTTAAAGCCAAAAACATCACTTGTGATTGACGTACTATTCAAGAAATAACTTTTAAGCATACATTTTAATTAAACATTATTAAGCTTCGGAATATAACGGTATTACGATATTATTGAATCGCCATTAACATTTAACTACACATCAACAGCTATCTAAGCTTCCCCAGACCGAAAGACTGTCAGTACTGAGAAGCAAAACACGGCACACACTCATGTAACAAACCCCAGAGTTTTCTGGCGTCTTTGCGTGCTCTTGCCTCAATTTCTTGTTCCAGATATTCTTTAACTTCGTCATTTCATTCAATGCAGCCAATTGGGGCTTCCTCGGGTACTACTTGTATCCACCTCACCATCAACCTCTCACAGCTTGCGTCATAATACTCCGGTGCAAAAGCTTGACTCAAAAGGGATCTCCGCAAATACCCTTTTCTAAATTCACGCGGCTTCCTCTGGCAGTGCGATGGTTTCGCAATATGGCAGGATTGAATTCACAAATATGTGGAATTCGGGGAATAGAAAGTTTGAAGCGTATCGTATCGCTGCTTCCATGTTGCGATATTCTAGTTTCCTTCAATTGGTGATGCCTTTAAGATCGTCTATATTTTTCTTATGTTTTTTTCCTTTTGACCCACGTAAATGAACTACGCATCGTCTAAAGTTGAAACTCCTTGAGAATCAGAAGCTAGCAGTTGTGATAGAACGCGAAAGTATGTGAACATGACGCTATTAAGATCAAAGCGTAAAGGAGAAAGGCAAACTTTATTCGTGAGTCGACGTCCACCTAAACCTAATATTGGCAAAATAAGAAATGACATTGAGAGCGCCTGTAGCATTTATTCCAGTACAAAAATATTCAGCAAGTAAGAAAACATCATTAGTTTTCTTGGCAACAAGTGTTTTTCACTTGTATAAATGTCACATGCGTCCACAATTTGAACTCGTGTTTCGACGATATTAGACATATGTTTACATCTGCTTGATACAAATTTCGTCTTTCTCAGTCAGTTTATATTCAAGCAGCAATATGTTCTCAACCTTTCGCATTAAATCCCAACCACTATCGTCACATTCTTACACACTTTGAGGTATCTGCGATGCATAGTTTATTTACATGAACGCCCGGTATTCTGGCCGTCTTGCGTTATGGATGAAACGAATTATGTCTTGGCCCATACTGCGTGCAAACTACATACAACAAATGGCGCTTTAGCAAACTAAAAAAAAAAATAAAAGTTTGCAAACATTAAAATTTTATTACGTAACTTCTCACGTTTCATAACATTCGCTGTTACATTTTACTAACGGCTCGGCAGTGTTCTCACTCTGACATTCAAACAAATACTTTTCTTTACATCTCACAGTCCTCTAACATAGTGTATTAGTACTTGTGGTACGACCTACGATACCTCAAACCCTCATCGCTCGTTTTCAAAAATGAACAATTTAAAATGCAACTCACTCGCACTACATAAAAGAATAGCACATCTTATTTGATAAAATGTGCACTCTCACGCATGGTATAAAAACACAAAATTGTTGTTTTGAGGGATCATTTCAACAAACAACTTCATTTCAATAGCAGTATTTCTAAAGGATTTCCGTACAACGAATGCAAATTCGCCATTTTAAACTTCTTCAGTGTCGCAACGTCTACCGGGAAAAACGGATTCCATTCTGTCGAGCGAAATCCTGCTTTTTCAAGTGACTTTAAAAAATTAACATAACGTTAACAAAGAACTCACCTCTGTCCTCTCTTCGTAATTCACCTTTGTGACCGTCACACTTTTAGTTTAGTAAATTAATGTAACTTGAACATTTACTAAATAGTCTGTATAGTGGGCAAAGTTGCATTTATCTTTGTTCTTTAATAACCAACATAGCTCGCTGTGCACCTCAGATGACTTTTAATGAACCCAAACTAGCCAGATGTTTATGGGTTCGTCTGCTTTCTTAATAATCTATATATGTGTAGCGGCACGCTACAGCGAGTAAAGAAGACGAAGACCACCAGCACGAGAAAGCACCATCACTTGCACGCGGGAGCTCGAGATGACAAGGCGAAGGGCTACGCAGTCTACGTTCCACGATCTTTAGATTTGGCTCTTTTGTAAATAATGTAAATATACAATTTGTTAGCAAATGAGAATATCTTTCTTGCTACAAACTGGTGACCCGAGACTCGGAACAAGACCTCCTACCCGCCAAGTGGCTTCCATCAACCAGTGAGTTCGCCTTGGAACATCTGCGCTCATTTGGAACGATGAGCGTCACTCAAGCTTCCGCGTCGTCGGGCGACCTAACAACGCTTGCTGTCGCTGCGGTCAACTTCAAGTTACCAGAATTCTGGGCTGCTGATTCGGAACTCTGGTTCCTCACGATTGAGTCGACCTTCCGAAAGAACAAGATAACATCGTCCTTGACGAAGTTCGACCACGTCATTTCCGCTCTGCCGCAGTCATCGGCAGCAGTCGTTCGGGACATCCTTCGCGCTCCACCAGAAGACCAGCCCTATGAATACTTGAAGAGTGAACTCATCCGGCGAACAACAGAGTCGGAACACCGCAGGCTGCAGCAACTCCTGACGGCAGAAGAACTAGGTGACAGGAAGCCGACAGAACTGCTACGACGCATGGAACAGCTTCTAGGAGATAAAGCACCGAACATGGAGACAACGATTCTCCGAGAACTTTTTCTCCAGAGGCTACCACAACCAGTCCGCATGATACTAAGCACATCGACCACCGACTCCACCGCCACGTTGGCTCGGATGGCCGACCAAATCATGGACGCGGGCTTTCCATCCATCTCCGCTGTGCAAACACATGACACTACACTCCATGCCGCACGACCATCGCCGGCCGTGGAGGACAAGATTGCCCAGCTGCTGTCTTCCAACTCACGGATGGAAGCCAGGATGGATCAACTCACGCGAGAGCTCGAGGACCTCCGCATGCGTCACTCCCGATCCTCGAGCACAAGTCGACGAACCAACGAAGAACGCCGCCGAAGCAAGTCTCCTGCAAAACACCAGGTCTGCTGGTACCACTACCGTCACGGCAATGATGCCAAGAAGTGCCAACCTCCGTGTACTTTCACGGGAAACGGCAAGGCCGCACACTAGAGGCGGATGGTGTAGCCGGCCTGGAGTCCAACCGTCTTTTCTACGTAACCGACCGAACCACCAAGGTCCGGTACCTAGTAGACACGGGGGCCGAGATTTGCGTCGTTCCGCCTACGCTGGAAGATCGACGGCATCGACAAGACACCCCGCCACTACATGCAGTGAATGGTTCACCAATTAAGACGTACGGACAAAAGTCAATCACTCTCGACATCGGTCTCAGACGGACGTTTCGGTGGGTTTTCTTAATCGCCGACGTTCTTCAACCCATCATAGGAGCCGACTTTCTCCGACATTTCGCGCTCATGGTGGATGTAAAGCGAAAACTGCTTCACGACGTTGAGACTCGCCTCACCGTGCAAGGAATATCTGCGAAGGGAGTCCAAGAGGCGCCCAGCCTCCCCCAAGTGGAGCCCAACTCCCAATGGAAGGATATCCTCGACGAATTCCCCAACGTGTTTCGTCCAACTTCAAGGGACATACTGGTGAAACACACAGTGACCCACCATATCGAGACGAAGGGACCTCCGGTGTTTGCTCGACCTAGACGCCTAGCTCCAGATCGCCTGCGGATAGCGAAGCAAGAATTTGAGCACATGCTCGAGCTCGGCTACGTCCGGCTTTCTTCCAGCTCCTGGTCATCGGCCCTCCACATGGCCCCAAAGAAGAGCGGTGACTGGCGTCCATGCGGGGATTACAGAGCCCTCAACCAGAGCACGGTCCCCGATCGGTATCCGATTCCCCACATACAGGATTTCACCGGCGCCTTGCATGGAGCAACCATCTTCAGTAAGGTGGACCTCGTGAAAGCATACCACCAAATTCCTGTGGAACCGGCCGACGTCCCGAAGACCGCCATAATAACCCCATTCGGAATGTTCGAGTACTTGCGGATGCCGTTTGGTCTCCGCAACGCGGCCCAGACCTTCCAAAGGTTCATCGACCAAGTCCTACGCGGCCTGACCTTTACTTTCGCGTACATGGACGACATCCTCATTTTCAGCGACAACCCGAAAGACCACGTAGACCACCTACGTCAGCTGTTCTCTCGCCTTGAAAACTATGGATTGATCGTCAACCCTGCAAAGTGCACATTCGGCGTCGAGGGCCTGGATTTCCTGGGCCATCGCGTCGACAGTCACGGCATACGACCGCTGCCACAGCGAGTAGAAGCCATCCGCGAGTTCCCGCAACCTCCTACAACAAAGAAACTCCGCGAGTTTCTCGGGCTCGTGAACTTCTACAGGCGCTTTGTTCCTCAGTGTGCTACCATCCTCCAGCCCCTGCATGACCTTTTGCAAGGAAAGCCAAGCAAGAACGCCGTTCTGACTTGGACACCAACTGCTGACGCAGCGTTTTCCGCCATCAAGGAGGAACTTGCAACAGCTACACTGCTGACCCATCCAAAGGCTGGAGCGCCAACATCAGTCATGGTAGACGCCTCTAACTCCGCCGTCGGAGCTGTCCTCCAGCAGAACATAAACGGAACATGGAAACCAATGGCATTCTTCTCGAAGAAGCTATCAACCACTGAGTGCCGCTACAGCACTTTCGGAAGGGAACTACTCGGAGTCTACCTTGCCATCAGACACTTCCGCTACTACCTCGAGGGACGATCATTTTTTGTGATGACAGATCACAAGCCGCTGACGTATGCTTTAACATCTAGCAGTGAAACGCACACGCCAAGAGAGATACGGCAAATGGCTTATGTCATGGAGTTCACGACGGACATCCGCTTTGTACCAGGCACAGAAAATACCGTTGCAGACGCACTCTCTCGAATTGGTGTGAACACCTGCTCTACCGAACGGAACGCTGTCGACTACGAAGAACTGGCAGCAGCGCAGAGCACGGATACAACACTACCACATCTGCGGGAAACGACGTCACTAAACCTCCAAGACATGAAAATTCCAGAATGCAAAGCAACATTGGTCTGCGATGTGTCAACAGGACAACCAAGACCATATGTGCCCGAGAAGTTCCGGAAACCTATTTTTGAAGCAATCCACTCACTTTCACACCCAGGAATTCGAGCCACACAACATCTCATAACTGCTCGATTCATCTGGCCTAAGATCAACACCGACATCCGCAACTGGACACGCACGTGCGTGCAATGCCAGCGCTCGAAAGTGGGTCGGCATACGACTACACCGCTCGGGAAGTTTTTACCTCCAGATGGGCGTTTCAGCAACATCCACCTCGACATAGTGGGACCACTCCCGCCAGCCGACGATTGCCGGTACATTTTGACCTGCATCGACCGCTTCACGAGGTGGCCTGAAGCAACACCGATCAAATCGATAGCAGCAGAAGCCGTAGCACTGGCCTTCGTCAGCATGTGGGTCAGCCGTTTTGGAACACCAACCACCATCACGACAGACCGAGGAAGACAATTCGAGTCTACACTGTTCCAGAACCTCTCGCGGATCCTAGGTACAAAGCATATTCACACTACATCCTATCACCCCATCTCCAACGGAATGGTGGAACGGTTTCACAGACAGCTAAAGGCCAGCTTGAAGACAAAAGGTACAGCCGCGCCTTGGACGGAAACTCTACCACTCGTCATGCTTGGAATACGCACGTCCCTAAAAAGTGACCTGGGATGCAGTACAGCAGAAATGGTGTACGGCACGCCTCTACGGATCCCTGGTGAGTTTCTAACATCTACCACCAACACCGAAACCACCACAGCAGAGGACTACGCAAGCCGTCTACGTTCCTCACTTCGAGAAACTACGACCTACGCCCACACGACAGCGGAACTCTCGCAAGGTGTTCCTCAGCCCAGAACTGTCACGCTGCACCCACGTGTTCATACGAACAGACGCCGTGAAGCGACCGCTGCAGAATCCATACGAAGGACCATTTAAAGTTTTAAAACATGGCGACAAGTACTTCACCGTGCTCGTGAAAGGACGTGAAGATACAATTTCCCTCGACAGGATAAAACCAGCACATCTCGAGCAACCCCAAGCACACACAACTCCAACCATAGTACGACGTGTACACTTCAAAGGAGCACCTGGTCGCTCGTCTCCTCCACCTCCTCGCTAGGGGGGGAGTACCTGTAGCGGCACGCTACAGCGAGTAAAGAAGACGAAGACCACCAGCACGAGAAAGCACCATCACTTGCACGCGGGAGCTCGAGATGACAAGGCGAAGGGCTACGCAGTCTACGTTCCACGATCTTTAGATTTTGGCTCTTTTGTAAATAATGTAAATATACAATTTGTTAGCAAATGACAATATCTAGCTTGCTACAGAGTAAAACCATGGGGCGAATCCGGGATCCCTGACTGGCCATTTTCGAGGCACGTCACAAATGCGCGCTCGCCGACAGCTACCACTGACCAACACACGTTCCCCCTTGTTTACGCGGTAAAGAGGGAGGGGAGGGGAGGGGAGGGGGGGTGGGGGGGTTCGCGCCATTTGTAAACGCGCGCCCGTGTTTCACGCGAACATAGATGCCGCCTGCTACATAGAGATGCCGCCTCAAGAGATTTTCCACCACGCGATGTTGGGGTTTGCATTGGACGCCAAACCTAACTGTTGTTTCCCGCCAAATATCGTCAGCCGCACTGCTCGTGTCACTTTGTAATGTGCCGCCAGAGAGTTCCGCCGCCTAGCGGCGTGAACGCGATTGGCCTTTTTTGAGGCATTTGAGAAATACGCGCCTTGCCGACAGCTATAGACATGCCACGGCGGGGTCTTCTTTTCTGACTAACACACGATCCAGAGATGCCGCCTCGAGAGATTTGCTTGCTGGCATGGCCCGGCGCTTTTAGCGCTCCACCACGCGGTGCTGGGGTTTGTATTCGCCGCCAACCTAACTGTTGTTTACCGCCAAATGTCGTCAGCCGCACCGCTCGTGTCACCTTGTAATGTGCCGCCGCAGACTCTCGCCGCGGAGCGGCGTGAACGCGATTGGCCTTTTTTGAGGCACATTGCGCCCCCCGCCGACAGCTAGCCATGCTATGGCGGCGGCTTCTTTTCTGACTAGAGTTTCTTTATAGGCTCCCTACGGGAGCCAGAGTTGCGCGTTTGATTCCACGTGCCGCTTCCGCCCTTGCCGCTATTCGCCGAGATCCGATCACGTGAGGAGCCGTATCAAGTGTCGTGCGGCAAAGTAGACGTTGCACGCGCCCCGGCGTACGTTCACCGGCTTTTCAGAGCGCGAACGCGCGACGCTACTATTCGCCGAATTCAGTCACGTGAGGAGCTGAATTAACATGCCATGCATGAACGCGCAACTCTGGCTCCCGTAGGGAGCCTATTAGCGGCGAGAAGTTTTGGTGGCGCCCTCCTGTGGTTCCCCCTTGTGACGTCATTACCTTGCAAACAACAAGTTCGATGGTGTTTGTTATTAGCATGGTGGAAGCTTGAAATCATTGCGCTCTCAGAGGAACACTGCCAACACCGTCAAAATTAAAGTTCTTTCATTCCTCTTATTTCCGTCGATGATAAATCCCCTTTCCGACGTCATGGTCAGCGTTCGGCCAATCGTGGAAGGCCGACCACAGCGACGCTTTCGGTCGCGCACGGGGCTAATACAGGAACTCTATTTCTGACTAACACACGATCCCCCTGGTTTAGGCGGTAGAGAGAGGAGAGGAGGCTCGCGGCATGGGTCAACGCGCGCCTGTGTTTCGGGCGCACAAAGATACCGCCCCTTAGATGACCCTTTCGCGCTCGTCGTAGCTCGCCTGCACCCGACTGTTACCAAGCGAGGAGGCCGCAGCATAAAGCCTATAATAAGTAACGAAACGTTATCGCGATCCTGTTCTTAGTAAATATATTGTTTTTAAACTTCTTACTTCTAGAGTTTCATCCTTAGAAACAAAATAAAAATTACTCCACTGGACAAAAAAAAAGGAACGCCGTTCCTTTTTCCGTTCCCGTAAAAATGTAACAAGTTCCCGTTCCAGTTCCACCAATAACAAATGGAACGGCGGCATTCCTTCGTTCCTCATAAAAGGAACGCGTTCCAGGAACGCCGTTCCTTGCAATGCCGTTCCGTACAACACTGCACACAAGTTAAAAAAGATAGCTGCGAGGCAGGACATCAAGGTTGTGTGTTCTGTGCCAAACAAAGCCTACTCAATGTGCCGTAAGGTAAACCAGGACACCAACCACATGAAAACCTGCAATATTGCTCACAGGACACGATACGCCCCATGTGATAAGGGGGTTGTTTATCACATTCCCTTATCGTGTGGCAAATGCTATATAGGCCAAACTGGTAGATGCCTCGACGTCAGAACAAGAGAACATGCAGCATCTTTAAAAGGCACAAATGCAGGTCATCTACCGGCATATTGCCGCAAATGTGCGTGCAGTGCAGAGTTCCACAGCGTTACCATCATCGCAAAACACAAGAACCAGTATGCACGAGAGATGCTCGAGACCTTGGCCATCGAGGAAAACGAAGCCACGTGCGTCAGCGAGCCCTCAATCAAGCTCAATACCAAAGAAAAACAATATTTACGGTGTTTTATGACCCGGTGAAGTGCGGGTGGTTCAAATTTTAGTTTAGTTGGGTTTCGGATATAAGTGGTGTTTTATGTGGGTTGTAAAACGAAAAAAGAAAAAAGCACAAAGTCAAGGTTCAGAAAGAGGAGGAAGTATTAAACCACAGTTGGTAGTCCAGCGGTATGCTTGTCTCTTTCTCTCTCTGTATTATATTTTCCTTAGTTCAGCTGGCCTTTTTAGAATAATGCACCAACAAGCTCAACTACAGCCTGTTACTCAGTTTCTTTCTAGTCACGTGAGCGCATATCCTATATGCCTTTATTATTTCGAACCACAGACTCTTTGTTTCATGATCGCAAACGCTACTTGCCAAGCCAGGTTGCTGACGCGCACCATCAAAAAGAAGATTCTCCTGGACAAAGTTCAGCATTTCTTCTGCTTGATAATGCCATCCCAAGGCCACGCCATGCGAGTCTCCAAGATTCTAAAATCCGAAATATGGCGCCAACAACGGTTGCTCACAGATGTCCTGCGGGCAAAATGTGATAACTACAATGCGTTCATGAATCTACTCACAATGACAAGACACTCAACGGAAACCATATGAAGGAATCGGTATATTCCGATTCTAAAGCAACATCTTGCAAGGCGACACCAAGAGGATCCCAAAAGGTGGCCTCTCCAAGTCATTGGTGAAGTTGACATCACGGAAAAAACTACAAAGGTACTCGAACAAGGTCTGAAGTATGAAATACCACCCAGACTCAAGCCAATTGATAAGCTAGCCCTAGTTTGAAACGTTGCATTCAAAACTTATGAGGAGAAAGCCTCGTAAAATATAAGTGAAGGTATTGATTGCCTCATAAGTCATCGGAACCCAGAGCTCCCGGGTATCAGCTTCAGATCCACAATCGAGGAGCTACGAAGCAATGATCTGAAACTGTGTGTTTCAGATAAAGAAGGTGGCTTTGTAGTGCTCACTTCAGGAACTATGGAGCAGAAGCCTCTCAAGCTGTGGCGAAAAACTTTATCCCGGTAGAGCAAAAACAAGGCAGAATTGCAAAGCAAGCAATCATGAAGCTGCTGCAAGAAAACCACCAAAACAGCCTATACACAAAGATTAAAGGAACGAAGGAGGGACAACTGGAAGTATTTTTCTCGGCAAAGACACAGAAACCGGGTGTACCGTTTCGGGCCATTGTATCGGAGAGAGGAACCTGGCAAGTGCATTTGTCATCCTTCTTGGCCAAGCAACTATCTCTAATACATCGCAACGATCCGTACGTTATTCAAAATTCTGAACAACTGATTTCGTATCTTCGAAAAGATGGATCAAGTGTCGCCTCTGGTTTTTCAATAGACATCCAGGACATGTATTATTCAATACCCCATGCAAGCCTCCTTACTATTCTTCGCAATATCACAGAAGAGAAAGGCAGCATACCGTCCCAAAATGCGGCGGGAATCAACGTAGATACCTTCCTAGAACTGCTCAGAGGATATCTAACATCGACAGTAGTTGCGCACCAAGGCCAACACTTTCTACAAAAAAGTGGAGTGTGCATTGGGTCTCGCATAGCCCCTCAACTCTGTGATTTCTTCCTGGCAGCACTTGGAAGGAGCATCAAGGATAACTTAAAAGACAAGCGAATCATGGCCATCTTTAGGTATGTTGATGATTTTCTGATACTACATACCAAAAAGAAGGGTAATAAGACCAATGGATGCAAACAGACAGTCCTGGAGTGTTTCCAAGAATGCTGCCCAGAATGGGTTTTTACACAAGAACTACCCGTGGAGAGGGGTATAAAATTTCTTGATCTGAAACTAGAATTTAAAGATAGACACGTTTGCTGGATGTATGAACCCAGGTCAAGCAAAGGAATTCTACCGTTTGATTCAGGACATTCCAAAACTATAAAACGAAGTGTCGCAAACACCGCTCTTCTATCGGCCTTAAACAAATCATGTCACCATAATACTGAGTCCAGTTTTAAAAGACAAATTTCCCGTTTACGAGACTCTGGATATCTAAATGCTCTCTTGGTCAGCGTGTGTGAAAAGATCTCCACAAAACTGAAGTGCAAGACGTCGGGCACAGATGGAACGCAGCAAACAAAATATAAACAAAAGATTGCAATATTACCCTACATTCATGGGATAACACACAAGTTAAAAAAGATAGCTGCGAGGCAGGACATGAAGGTTGTGTGTTCTGCGCCAAACAAAGCCTACTCAATGTGCCGTAGGGTAAACCAGGACACCAACCACATGAAAACCTGCAACATTGCTCACAGGACACGATACGCCCCATGTGAGAAGGGGGTTGTTTATCACATTCCCTTATCTTGTGGCAAATGCTATATAGGCCAAACTGGTAGATGCCTCAACGACAGAACAAGAGAACATGCAGCATCGTTAAAAGAACAAATGCAGGTCATCTACCGGCACATTGCCGCAACTGTGCGTGCAGTGCAGAGTTCCGCAGCGTTACCATCATCGCAAAACACAAGAACCAGTATGCACGAGAGATGCTCGAGACCTTGGCCATCGAGGAAAATGAAGCCACGTGCGTCAGCGAGCCCTCAATCAAGCTCAATACCAAAGAAAAACAATATTTACGGTGTTTTATGACCCGGTGAAGTGCGGGTGGTTCAAATTTTAGTTTAGTTATGTTTCGGATATAAGTGGTCGTTTATGTGGGTTGTAAAACGAAAAAAGAAAAAAGCACAAAGTCAAGGTTGAGAAAGAGGAGGAAGTATTAAACCACAGTTGGTAGTCCAGCGGTATGCTTGTCTCTTTCTCTCTCTGTATTTTATTTTCCTTAGTTCAGCTGGCCTTTTTAGAATAATGCACCAACAAGCTGAACTACAGCCTGTTATTCGGCATACCGTGCACTTCGTAATAGAATTTTAGCGGAACCAAGTTAACAAATATTTTCCACAGGGAACATTCTGAATGGTCCATTCGCTTTCACGCCGACTCGGGCTCGTGAAGTAAGCCCAGAAATAAATAAGCCATCGCGGTCATTACCAGTCATAAGAGTATAATAAGAGTGCAAAGCACACAGCGAAGGGTACGAATTCCCAATTTCCGGCTATTATAAACATACGAATTGGCATAGTCGGAAACACACTGCGGGCGAGCCAATACCAAACACTGAGAACTCTATTTGGAATCTGACAATATTTAACGTTCTTAAACATTCCTGGAAATACATTTGATCAGAAAGAAAGTATGGCTCAAAAAAGCGGCTAATAAACTACAGACAGTGGATACAAAAGTGGATACATTTTATTTCTAATATTTATAGCATCTATACACTATTCTCCATAGAAATTTTGTAGAAAGTGGATAAAAACTTTTGCAAAAGGGCTGTGATACACATTTGCTGGAAATAAGGGAAACAATTTTTTCGAGTGCAAGCTGCACCGCTCAATTAATACAAACTTCCTGTTTCTAATTTGGCAACCACCTCCGTCAATACACTATTAACAGTTAAACTTGTCTAGTTGCATTAGAGACACTGAAGAGTGTAACCAAACTTTGTCCAGGTTCCAGTAAAGAAATCGAACATGCTAACACAAGCGTATTCTGCGAAACATCTGTAAAAAACATTTGTGGCACTCTGGGCAATGCCAAAACTACCCAGGCCTGAAAGTGTGCGATACAAGACAGCACACACTCCTCAAACATGCGCCACACTTTCTATTATGGCAAGAAAGAAATTTTCTAGTTGCTGAATGAAATTAAAGGCAGCCTGGGATGGTATATTAGATTCCCGAAGAGCTTTCCAGGCACGTGATATGCTTTAAGCTCAAGTACGTACTGGTGAGGACTAGCCAAGATGTCAGACTCTTCCCTCAGCAGCTGAGAACCGCCACAGATTTGTGTTGTCAGTCCAAGAAAATGCTTGATCGAATAGCACCTAACGTAACAAGCGCCCAAGTCATAAAATATGTTAAACCTGATGTCTAATGTCATCTCAGAAATATCCTCGAGTGCCGGGAAGTTATCATTGGACGACATTACAGATTGTCTGCAATTAAACTTTCATAATGCCAAAATATTGGCAACTCCTTCAAGAGGTCAGCCTTGTCATCCTCTACGTTTCCATTGTTCGACATTTTGAACAGTTCCTTTATCCCTGTCTGTTTGAGTCCTGAGGTGAACTGATATAACTATGAGTTTGTATTGCAGCCTTCCATTTGTCATATAGCTCCAAAAATGTTCTGAAGTGGGTCTTGCTGCAGGCGTCGTGTAATTAAGAACTTAAAGTCACGGCTATTTGAAAGCTCCTCCCAGAGCACGAGGACACTCTTTATAGTAACGTGCCACCCTATGATGGTTTGTGACTGCATCCTACTTTAGTACTTCCATGTTGAAATCGATCCGAATTGCAGGTGAAGGAAATCAACTACCTCAGATTCTCTTTTCAGAATGGCACGACGCAACTTCTGCCCTGTCTTCTTGAATTGTGAGCGATTTAGAAAGCTGTCCATTCTATCGCAGAAACAGGCTGTAACCATGGCTGCCTCATGCGGCACGTTTTACTTTCATGTTATTGAAAGGGTTTTGAAAAATGTGTCTCTCAGTAAGTTTCGGAGCGAATCGCAACCTCATATCATATTTAAAGCGATAAAGTTTAACAATATGGGACCACTCAATGACCTTGTTTCCAATGCAAAATTTGTGTGCTTAGAGATTGTTCCTGGTTGTTTTGATAAGGTGCAAAACATCAAAGGTAAACTAAACATATTCGTTATCAACTTCAAAAAACACGGCTTATCCACAGACACACCAAGTTGGTTGGCCAAGCTTACGTTTGAAGCCACCTGATCACAGACCAAAGCCTTTACTGGGAAGCCAGTCTTAAGCTCTTGCATTGAGAGAAATGAGGAGACTGCGGATAACAGAAAACCGTGTTGAAGTGTGCTCAACAGTGTATGCAAGTGGCTGAACCCACCTCCTGGAAATTCCAGAGAGCACAACACAAAAACCAAGGATCTATCTGAAACACCTTTCAACACCGTCATCTGTAAATCCTTGGACAACGTCGTTCGCAGAGCAATAAGTCAAGTCCCTTTTCATAGAAATCTCATCTAAAATCATGGTGCACACTCGATTGCAACCCGACAGCCCGACGGAAGCAACAGCGCGAGAAGCTCAAAATGCTCGGCTTCTCAAACTCACGCCGAGCATGCGAGCGCGCGGTCAGTCATGCGTCACCTTCTTTGATGCGAAGCCGACCGAACACGCTGCAGCAGAAAGCACAAACGGACGGCACGCACGGCACGAACGAACGACGCACGGACGAGCAGAGGACATGCAGAATGATGTTGATGCGACGGCGTGTAGGCAGGCAGGCACACGGCAGGCCGTGGCAGGTGCCATTCCTCACGTGATTTTAGTGACGTATTAAATTAAAACTATTTAGTCGTTTTAAGTACTTTAATAATTCTAAAGCGTAACAATTTTAAAAATGAATACTTCTCACGGAAAGAGTTCTAACTAATTTTAACCAAATCACAGAAATCGCCACGTAGCGGAGGGCATTAAACGCACTATCTTGGCCGCGAATCGGCTTCAGTGTCCTTTATTTACGTTTACTCTATTACTCTACGGTTGGGAGGCGTCACGAAAATCTGACTCACTCGCTAGCGTTTCTCTACTTCGTTCGGCGCAAGTTGGGACCACAGATCAGCGTTCGGCACTCATAGTCTACCCGGGAAGAAAAAAGTACGAGCTCAGAGCCGAGCGTCGATCGCGACTTTCCTAAAGAGAAGCTCCGGTAACACTTCGACGACTCGGAAGCTTCAAACAACGCCTCTTTGAACGAGCCCGCGAATCCAATACGTCGAACGGTGTGCGCCGACAAGCACGCTAGAAGCTGGGGTGCTGGAGGTTGAATATCCGAAAGAGACGAGGCGCTGGTTTCTACGTCTGTTTCGCACATGAGATAACAAGCTAGCAAAGCTAGCCGAGTGTGAACACTGACTGACGCTACATGGGAGTACACGCAGTCGAAATGACGACTGCAACAGAGCACCAGCTTTCAACAGGGGACACTAGCGTTCAAATAAGCTGCGATTTCAAAACATCATGTCTCCTTTCTGTCTTTCGGTGTTTACTTTGACCTGTTATAAAAGAGAACTCAATGCTGCAAGTAATAAAGGCTTGTATACGTACCTTTCGAAGCGATTGCGTTGGTTTCGCTTTGAGCTCACGAGCAAAGGGCGCGACGAACTGTCATCCGTCGGTTTCGCTGGGTCGCACGGTTTGCTCGGTGGCGGCCGCTGCGCAGTGCGCATGCTGGGCGGTTCAGCCAGTCTCGGCTGGCTCGCCGGTTCGCTCGACCTCACGGCTGGCTCGGCCGCTGGGCTCGCTCCCTTCGAACTGCCTCCGAAGCTCGAGCTGGCGCGCGCGCGGGTTGATGATGGAAACTTCTGAAAAAACGAGGCACTAACGTATCGTTTGATGGCGCAAATGCACGTATTTTTCACTTCGGTTTTTTACAATATATGAATCTCCCGAAACAGGCGATAAAGAGTGGTGGGTGAAATGTGCTCGTATGTGGTCGTGGATGTTGTGTACGACATAGGATTACTCTTACCCAGAAAGATGGGTCAATATCGATAGGTGTGCGCGTAAGAAGGAACTACGTGCACGTGTCCTGTCAAACCTATTAACCCTCTTATTTTATCATGCGAACAGACATTTTCACGTATCGCGGTCGATTTCTGTCCCATCACCGTAACCTAACTTTTGTTGCATTATAACAACTGCAATAAACACTTGTTGGAAAACGATCACTCCAATAAGCACGTCGTTATAGGGCTTTCTCATTGAAAGCTAAGTTGCGGGTGTTCCAGCTAGTTATTCCAAATGGTTTGGATGTTGTCTAGCATTTCAAGCGCGCGAGACTGTGTGTACAGCGTGCCGTACCAACAGCTGTACGTACTTGCGCTTTCGATCAATGTAAATGTGTTCGCAACGCAGAACGTTTGTGTTCTGTGTGTATCCGTCTCCAATATCATTCTGGTAACTCCAGTTGTTTTACGAAATTTTTCACGCGATGTCGTATATGTGGGCATACCAATACCCACATGTTGATCACGGACGCTCAATATTGTGTTACGTTTCCTCTTAGTCCGCGGTATATGCCGACGTAATTCATGTTGTTAACTTGGAATCCGTTCTGAGATATATGCACACGATATCATATTGTACTGTCCTTTGGGCCCGCGATCGACGACCAATATTCATATATCGTGTGGCCGTATTGTATGTCCATGTCGGACACCAATACCCACGCGATGTTGTATTCTATTCCGATAACCGCGCAATATATCGGGGTATTGTGCTCCGATATCGTGTTGTATACCAATAACCGTATTGGGAAACCGGGATGTCGGGAATACAGGATGTTCCCAGTTAGATCCCGACACAGATCCCCGGCATGGAACCGGTGGTATGGTAGGAAACCATCAGTGCGCCTGCGTATTTCCGGGTCAGAGCCACTCCAATTTCAGATTAGTCCCAGCGTTACAGATCAGTGCCAGCGTGATTGCGGGTCAGTGCCAGCGCAATTGCGGATCACCGCCAGCGTATTTGTCATTTAGTGTACCCAGAATAGAACCACTAGAATGCTAGTTGTGTTAGGCTTTAAAGCCCAGGTATGACATCCTACTGCATTAATATTTTGAAGAGCTAGCTTCTCAGTAGATCAAATTCACTTAAATGTTGAAATGATAAATTTCTGTCTGAACTATTTTATTGGTTTTTATATATTTTATAGGTGCAGACCGTTTTTAATATGCTTTTCGGACTTGAACCGAAACAAGCCAGCTTTGTATTTGTGCAATTTTAAGAAACAATTCTGTGTGAACAATTGAGTTTCTCCATGTATACAGTATACTCCTGGCAATTATTGTATACTTGTTGAGACGACATGTCCTATTCATCTGTCACCCAGATGCATATTGTGGTAGTATAACAAGGAAACATACACAATATGTTTTACCGTGACGTTCTTTATTGTGACTTGTGCATCCATAGCAGCTAGCTCCCCAGCCAGAGTGTCCCTCATCGTCAAAGGCGGTTGGAACCACCGGTGGAGTGTCCGTCTTTTTAAATCTATTGCCTCTGCCCGTCTCCCTGCCCGTCAGCCGCTTCTCTATCGCGTCCACGCTGCACCCCTGAGCGCGATTTTGTATGGCATCTGTAAAGAGAATTGTCAGGTCACACAAATGAGTTGAGGGATAGCGGAAGGCGATATCTTGCCTACAAGCTACACACAAGGTGCTGTTCACACACTGCGGTTTGTGAGCGTTTCCTTTGTGTAAATATAGGTCCCTCACCTAGCCTGCAATTCAAGGGTGACAGAAAGAGAGCACCACAGAGGTGGAGATTCTGGGTTTGGCTACAACGCTAAGATGCAGATTCTATGGAGGCATATGTCTATTTCATGCAACATCCTATTTATCTGAAATGGGGGGCGAGACGGGGCGAGATGAGTGGCTAAAAAGAGAGCAAAACTTTCCCAACTGACACTCTACAGACCAAGGCCTCTAAATGGTCTTCATTAAATTTTCAACCTGGAAACCAATGGAAACTAAGAGGATAACAAGACAAGACCAACGAAATCTTTTTACACAGTTACTTCAAAACGCTGCTTTTGCGTATGAAGGTTCCTAGAATGCTAACACAGGATTTATTCATAATAGAGAATGCAATTTGAATTAAATAAAAAAAACGACAGGAACTGACGACTTAAATTTTGCATACTGCAAACTTAAAGGGAAACTGAAGCTGTTCTGCATTTGAGGAAGAACACTAAAATCTTCTTCATTTGGCCTCCAGCATCACAAATATCAAGTTTATTTTTCAATCTGCTGCACGGAGGCTGCAGAAGTTAATATCTAAAGTACAGCTGGAGCCCCTCCTTCACGGGGCGTGATGTCATACTGTGATTTTTCGAATTTCTGCTCTCGCTCATCTTCAGCTCCTGTCAAACCTATACGCTTTAACTCTTGCTATTTTTAAAAAGGTCAGAAATAGACGTCACGACTGGCGTCAGTGTGGAAAAATACAACTGGCAAGCTTGCAATCGCACGGGCTGCCCACACGAGCGACACGTGCTTGGCACCCCAGAGATCCTAGTACGACGTCACGACTGGTCCGAGGTTTTTCGTGTTTTCTCGTGTCTAGCTACACCTTCAGGGAAAACGAACGCGATATTCAGATTCACAGGAAAAAAATACGCCAGAAGTCACCTCTAAGTCGTTTTTTTTTTCAAGAAGTGTTTCAGCTTCCATCTAATTGTCAACATATTTCAAAAATTTTGCTTGTCTATTGAGCTCCAATAGAGATACCATCAATTTAATAGCTAGTAATGAATATGCATTACAGATGACCACCTTGCACATCATGGCGTCCTTGAACCTTGACTCTCCCTTGTAGCCCAGGAGGGAGAACTGCTCCTGGACTTGCTCTGAGAAAAGGCGTCCCACCATCTCTCGCACTACATTTTGCAGGTTTTTGCTGTCTCCTAGAGACACTACCTGCTCCTCCTAGAAAGACAAAATGTGTTCTCAACATGTCAATAAAGGTATTGACATGATGATACAATGGTATGAACATGTCTCAAGTAAGAGAATGTGAATGCCCAGGTAAATGCAGCAAATACATGCATCAAAATGATACAATATTTACTGGAGAGAGAATAAAAATATTAGAATATATGGCAACTCTACCTATCTTATGCAACCACAGAAAGACCCTTGACTACCATCAAGTTACCGCCACATTGCTCTGACAAGCTCTGTTGGGGAAACATTTGAAAGGCTTATAAGCAGGCGGCTATTATACATATTAGAAAGGCAAAAGGTCCTTGTCAAAAATCAGTGCGGGTTTCGCGGAGGTCGATATACTCTCGATAATTTGGTTCGCCTGGAAACCGTTATACGCGAGGCATTTGTGAACAAGCAGCACTGTGTTGCAGTGTTTTTTTTTACTTTGACAAGGCGTATGATACCACTTGCAGATATGGTATCCTGAAAGACTTGTTTGCTTGCAATATCCGTGGTAGGATGTTGCAATGCATTAAGAACTTTCTAACGAACAGAACCTTTCAAGTCCGACTTGGCAGCACCCTGTCTAAACCTTTTGTTCAAGAAAACGGAGTCCCATAGGGAGACATTTTGAGCGTCACTCTGTTTGTAATGAAAATGAATTCTCTCGCACGAATTTTAGCTCGGTCTATTTTCTACTCTCTTTATGCTGACGATATACAGATCTCATCTTCTTGCAATCTTTCTAGTTGTGAGCGGCAGTTGCAACTGGCTATAAACAAACTTTGTAAGTGGGTAGACGAAAATGGTTTCAAGTTCTCTGTTGCAAAGACAGTCTGTGTGCCTTTTTCCCTACGTCGCGGGCTGTCCTTAGACCCAGCTTTGGAACTAAATGGGACTCTCATTCTTGTTAGGAAGGAGCACAGGTTTCTTGGTGTCATGTTTGACAAAAAAACTTACCTTCATTCCCCGCCTGAAATTTCTCAAGAAAATTTGCCTCCGTTCCACACACCTTCTGAAAGTTTTGGCTCATAAATCATGGGGGTCGGATCGTAAATGTCTGTTGCATTTGTACAACGCGCTTATGCGGTCTCGTCTTGATTGTGGCGCCGTGGTGTACGGATCAGCTCGCCCATCTGCTCTCAAGATGTTGGATGTTGTACACCATCTTGGCTTGCGTTTGGCAACAGGCGCTTTTCGGACATCGCCTGTGCTTAGTTTGTATGCGGAATCAAATGAGATGTCGCTGTGTAAAAGACGTCAATACCTCAGCCTAACCTATGCGTCTAGGATCCTAGCAAACCCTGATAACTCAACGTATCGTTCCGTACAAAGATCTCAATTCTACTGTCTTTTTGAAAATAAGCCAAGCATTGCCATGCCCTTAAGTTTTAGTATAGAGAAATTGTGTTCCTCACTTCAACTTCGTCTGGACGAACTTAACCTAATTCAGAACCAGTCTTGTACACGTTACTAAAAAAAGGAATCGATTACAATTACTATTACTCTTGGCTAAAAAGTATTCGATTAGATTACTTGATTACTCGACGGCAAAAGTAATCGGACATTACTCAAAGAAGTAACCGTTACTTTTCCGATCACTTTATTGTGTGAAGACACATCTTTAGCGCTCATAACAATGAACTACTTCCAACCTATATTTCACATTTGCACAAGTATTGAAGAAGAAAAACTGGTTCCCTCTTCGGGGTCGTTGGACCTTCACAATGCGGACACAAGCATAGAATTCGTTTAAAGAAGTTTAATGATTTGGGCGTTCGCCAATGTGTGTGTGTGTTAGGGGGGGGGGGGGGGCGGAGGGGGTTCTATGTTAAGCTTGAGCAAGGGTTGTCGCTCAAGGTTTGCGTCGCTCATTTTATTATTCACATGTGGATGAGCTCGCATGTCATACAAAAGAGCAGCAGCTCCAGGATTTGAAACGGATCATGTGTAGTATCCATTAGCGGAAGAGATCGCCCCGACCAGTTCCCAACTCGAAACATTGCTTGCCACAAAGACCACATAGAAGAAATGAGGAAATATTTCAACTAGCTTTGTTATATTTTGCATCCGCTTTAGGCATTCTTTGATTCTGTTTCTCCTACGGGCTGCGAGTAGGTACCCTAAGCAGGATTTTTTTTTTTTTTTTTATTTCTGTGTGTGTGTGCGTGAGGGGGCTAGTTTGAACGAAGGACTTACAAAGCTACATTCTGCTCCCTCAAACTTCGCCCTGAATGGCTTTGTCACGTACTGTGGCTTCCCTGGGCTTCCCACTCCCAGTCCCAGCTCGAATAAAAAAAAAAACGGACATTCCACAGAAACTGTACATACAAAGGAATTGACCTCGTTTCCTACAGCTCCGCAAAAGCTTTCTTTTTTCCGTTCGAAAAAAAAAAAGCAAATTTTATTTTTGTCATATTTCAGAACAAAAAGGCGTGTGCCCGGGGGGGGGGGGGGGGGTACCGTGGAAAAATAGTAACGGTTACAAGTAATTTTATCACTTCAAAAAGTAATCAGATTACTCTTGTGATTACTGCCTAATAAAATTAATCAACTGATTACAAAATTACTCCAAAAAGTAATCGATTACAAGTAATTTGATTACTTGTAATGCGTACGGTACAAGTCTGTTCAGAACACAGTCTGCGTGCGCCCTGGAATATGGTGCGTGTTTTTTGTGACTGGACTTTCACTAAGTTTAATAAGAATAGCGTATCAGTTCTTGTGATTCAGCAGGAATTCCTTGACCTGGAGGAGAAATATAAAGATGAAGCTCACTTTTACACGGACGGTGCCAAGACTTCATCGTTTGTCGAGTGTGCCGTGCATTCGGGTCGTTTTGTAAGGGTCAAACGTCTAGAGGAATTTGCGAGTATATTTACTGCTGAAATTTATGCTGTGTCTTTTGCATTGGATTATATTCTGAAGACTAAAACTAGACGGGCCGTAATATTTGTGGACTCTCAAAGTGCCATTACTGACATATGCTCTCTAAAGGCCACTAAGAATATGCTTGTGGAACAGGTTCGAGGTAAACTTAACGGAGCTTTACGTAAATGTCACAACATAAATTTCTGCTGGGTTCCGAGTCATGGGGGAATAAAGGGTAATGAGGAGGCAGACAGGCTCGCTGCATCTTAAGCTAACTGCTCTCAATATCAAGCTAGCTTGCCCTATCAGGATATCAAATCATTAATAAATTCGTCACTTTTTTTCGTTTATGTCGCGGTATGTCAGATCAACCGCCTCCGCCGGTGCTCGATCGCCGACGGCGATCGAGCACCGAAGGACATACCGCGTTCGGCTTTGGCTAGCAGACGGCGTTCGTAAAATGGCATAAGCTGTTGCTGGCCTCACGCGGCGGTACCGTGCGTGCTTCCATTCATTCGGCGTTCGTTGCCATGGTGACGGCGAGGAAAGCAGACGTGCGGAAGAACGCTGCGGCACAGCGATACCAGGTGCGTTCTAAGGCCCTTCCCGCATGCTTTTCAATGGGCGGAAGGCGAACAAAAAGAGTTCGAAATAAGGACTTAATGCAGAAGGCTGAATTTCTCCAGCGCCTCAAAATTTGACGAGCCTTACACGAAAAGCACGTTTTTTTGGCCATCCCGCGTCCTGTTTTTTTTTATCTGCAACATGGGTCTAAAGTATCAATCTGCCCTTTGTTCATCTTTGTTTGAAGTATAACAAAAAAACTAAGATTAATAAGTAACTTTTAGAGCCCAAAGGAAACTCCTGAAAAAGCGCAAGCAGACGTGATATACCTGTGCGCCGGTCAGATGACGGCAGCGGCGCCCCGCAGCAGACGAACTTGTGCGGCGGCGGCGACGGGGGCGTGGAGAAACGCGTTGAAGCGGCGTCGCACAACGCTCAGCGTGCGGCAGCGGCGATGGAGCGCGGCGGCGCGCGGGCCTACCACGTGACCAGCGGTGGCTCCCGCGGGCGCAATCTACAAATCCGTTTTGCGCCATAAAGATAGCTCTAACTTTTTTTTTTCTTCGTTGTAAATTCATTTTATAATATTCTTTTTCCATCTAGCCTGTTTATTTTTTTTTTCTTCTTTGCATGTGTTTTTTAAAGCTTAGTCTACCGGCTAGTCACCCTGCAAATTTAGTGCCTATTTTACGACTTTACGAAGACTCGAATTGAAAAAAGGCATAAAAAGCAGGAATTGACCAAAACCGTATTCATAGTCGCACAAAATGGCAAAAGCAGCTCAGTGTGAGTAGTTTTCTTTTCATATTTTTGTTTAGTGCTCACTCAGTGGTGGCCCTGTAGGCCAATGAACCAACTTACTCAGCTCAAGCCCGCCACATGTAATACTCGCTTGTGTGACTACCGTATGCTATGCCTGGAGACACAGCTACCCATGCACTCACATCCCCTGAATGAAGTGACGGATGCAATGACACATTAAAAATTTATTTGCTCTCATAGGGTGACCTTTGGTTAGGACAGGTTAACATCTCATTCTGGAAATGCACTACTTAAACCAGGCTAACAGTTATTTTTATGGATGTACCTTTACTTCTCTAGCAGATGCCAATATCATAAATGAATTTATCGGCTTAAATATATAGATCTCTTGACTATACCCTCAAGTGAGAACAGGAATAAAACGAAAAGAAGCCCAATATATACTACAGCACCTCGATTCTTCTGCCAACCACGTGTTAAACACAAAAAAAACACGCAGGCGGGTTTGTGCGTGCTACGCACGCATACTCACGGCGAGAGTGGTTGCAGGTGCGGAATTTAACTTCTAAGGATAAAACGGGCAGTGGTGTCGTAGGTAATCAACATGATTTATGATTATTTGAATGCCGACATATTGTAAGCACCCAAGTGTTGGGCGATTTCACTTCCCCCTTTGTGAAATGTTTTACTAAAAAAAAATTTCAGGAAGCGGCAGTTGAAAGACTTAAAATGACCTTCAATGATGATGCACATGAAGGCCTCTTGTCTACACGACCTTCGAGTGGAAAAAACTGTTCAAAAATGTAAGACGCACAAACGCTTAATTTTTGGTGGCCACCGTCCAGCATTTCTCCCTTCAGTAGCCTCTATCAAACGCAGTTTAACAATTGCAGAAACTACACGCAGGCTACTAAAGCTGACTTGCAAAACGTGCAACTGGCTTTGCATCATCTTGACACAATTCTATCGCAGGGTTCAGTTTAAGGATGTCCCTTACAATAAGAATCCTTCCATCGTGCATTGGCTGTGCGTGCACTCTGCTGTTATAAATAACAGAAGGCCCATAATGAAGGTGGGGCATCTTACTCATTTTTAATTTGCCACCGAGTGTGCTTAAAACACAGTTTTGGTGGAGGTCCATTTGAAATATTACGATAAAAGGCTTCAGTCCACATTTCAACCCCATTTGCATAATTCTTCAGATAACCCAAGTTAAACCACAAAGTAAGAATCGCTGCCTTATACCTGTCAATATTGTGAAAAAGAGGACACATAAACACCAGCAGTGTCCTGTTGGTGAAGTTCTTCAGCTGCGCTTCTGCAGCACAAAACTGTTCCATGTTGCAGAGAGGCATCAGGAACAGCTCGGGTGGTTCAGGCCTGGCCAGTTCCTGGGGTGTCGCCTGTTCCCCGGGCCTCGCCATCACTCCCTGGTGCTTCAAAGACACCTGGTGCCTGAGCACCTTACCAGCAGACTTGCAGTTCCCTGTTCTGCTGCTGTCGGCGCCCATTCTGGATGTGCAGGTCAATCACGACCTTTGCAGCTGAGCGCCGAAGGCTGCAAGATAAGCAAGGCATACGAAATCATTACCCATTTTGCTGATCAACATTATGCACTGATGATGGGAAGAAACTTTTTCAGACTTGGGTTTCGGGAAGTTTCAGAAAAACGCCCGAACCTTTAGGTGTTTTGGTTGGGTTTAGGTAGCTTTGGAACGGTTGGCAGACACAGTGAGTGTGTTTCAAATTTTTGTAAAAATTTAAGAGACGTTATAATTTGTACGCAATATTCATAAATTTAATAAAAAACATTTGTGCTAATCAAATAACCTTTCTGAAGGGGAGAAATGGCCTCAATTTTCGGAACTTCACAGTTTTGGCTTGTATGGTCACTAATAAATGGCCGCACAAAGTTTTATGATGTTTTTTTGACAATCAAAGCTATCAAAAACAATATTGATTCGTCCTCCACGCATACGAGACGCGCTGAGCTTGGCTGCAAGAAGCACCGGTTTAAAAATGTGATATATGGGTTCGTGGCTACTAGGCCTAGCATGGTGCCTGTACCCTTGTTGGAACTGCCATTTTCTGGGCTTTCAGGATGGCCTTTTTTTAACTATCAAAAGTCTAAGAATGGGAGAGAATCTCGTAAAGAACACTTGCCCTGCGATAGAAAACGAAACTCTGGCTGCAAGCGGCTGCTCTGTGGTCATATGATACCTCGCGCCTAGGCATATGACGCTTTTGAATGAATCGGCACTTCCAAGTGAAGCCCGGGTCGTCAGTTCCGTCCCTTGTTGAATAGCAGAAGTTCCCGATGCAACTTTGTTTTCTATCGCTTCACTCGCAGCATACAGTGCGTAACAGATAATCCACCTTTCTTCGGTTCTGGTAGCAGACGACGCGACGGCGTCTTGTTGCCCGCAGCAAATGACACTCTGGGGCAGACAAACCCTCCCTCTTTAGTCGCGTTAGCAGGCGACGTGTCTGTTAAAGAAATGTCAGCTCCTTCAGTACAAGCCTGCCGAGATCTCAATCTCACCAAACACCAAAATCTGGCCATCGGTAAACTATTTCAAGGTACAAACACAAGCTGCTGAGCACGGCGCCTGAGCGAACTTGCTGCACATAGAAACAAGCCTCTAAGCTGTCCGTCGAACCTCTCCAGAGTAAGACAGCACCACGGCCGTTCTTGGCAGCATGCAATGCTTTCCCACAGCATTACGAGAAAGTTTTGTGACTAGTAGCGTAGTGAAGGACTCGGTCACTACTGTAAATGTGCGTGTGTCATTATGAAGATTGTGGAGCTAGCTAAATTGAGCAACTGACCGCAAGCTAATGTGGTCAAGCATGCTAACAGAGGGCACAACAAAAACGTGTGCTAGCACATGATCAGAAGTTTAGATGAAAAGGAACAGTACAAAATAATACTGCATTTCTGCAAACTTGATGCTCTGAACGAAGCCCAGTAAGGGTCTGGTGCTTCGCCCGCTCGCACACGAGACAAGATGTCCGCCCCAGTCATTTTGCTTTGCCAAACGCCGTTGTTTTATACTCACGTCGAACCACATAAGAGGGACGGGCGCCACCGTTATTTCGTCATTCTCTTCGATGAATTGTACTCCTACTCACTAGAATGAAAGGCGTGGTCAGACATGATGTTCATTTAAGTTACTTCACACTGTCACGTCTTTAGCGTACATTATAATAACTCCATGGCTATATCCCCATGCACGGCCATAATGAAACACGACGACGTCGCATTCCGGTATACGCTAAGTAATGGAAGCAGCGGTAAGATAGAAACAAACGGTGCTCATTGCGCGTAAACGTTTGTTCACACCATGCTTTGTCGCATTTTACTTGCAACGGTTTCGGGATACCGAGCTTTCGCGCGAGTAGCTTATTTACATCCAGTTCTTCAAGCAACGGCAACGGCGTTTCGACTATACTCCGTTCATCCATAAGCTGAGACTAGAAGCTCCGCCTTCAGCGCGAGCTTTCTTCCCTAGCTAACACAAGTACGAACGCGCAGGCACGCACAACCAAAGCACTGCAGAAGCCAGCGAGCTCGCGCTGAAGGCGGAGATTCTAGTCTCAGCTTAAGGGCGAACGGAGTACACATTCCTTCCATATGACGACACGCTATGTAAGGACGGGGTGCTGTGCCATGCTGGTGGTGGACTTCTCAAAGCGCTGATGCGCTTACCAATGCGTAGGATGCCGCTAACTGTCTGGACATACAGCGTATTTTCATCGAAGTTATCTAGTTTTGTTTGATGTGAAGGTGGAAAAACGAGCCGAGCTTACGATGATGACATTTAGCCAGTACGTGCAGAATGTTTATCATTGGTGCGATTGCTCAACGAGCAGAAAGTTTTGATATGCCGCTAAGTTATAATGCAAAACAAAATGACGTGTCGCAAAAAAAAAAAAGTTTTATTGCGTGCCGCAATATTTCATGAGCGGCTCTAGGTGTCGCTTGTAGAAATATTGTTACGACTTCGCAAAGTATTGTAAACAATGCAAAGATACTGTCATAATCTAAACCCTTATGCAACGACAAATAAAATAACGGACAAGCGTCTCGCGGACGGCACAAACCGATGCCCCGGCAGCGGCGTCTCGGCGAGCTTGCATGCCTCCTCATACACGGTGCGGTCGCCCCCGGAGACCGCCTTGACCTCCGGACACCGCGCGGTGCCAGCCACCAGTGCTGGAACCCCCCTATCCCTACCCCCCCCCCCTACCCCCCACACACTCACGGATTAAGCGCGACGATGGGACGACGAGCTAACGGGACGGTGAGACGACGCCCCTGAAGCCCGACTCCTTCTATTTCTATCTTCTCCACCACTCACCCCCACTTTTCTCCCTTCACCCAACCCCGAGTCAGTGACAAATGCGCCTAGCGCGCGTACACGATTGACTCTATCCCCCCCCCTAATTTCACTTCAAGGCTTACAACAACAACAACACATGGAGGCCGCCGCCGACCGATAGCCGTCTCGCGGGGCTCGCGGCGCGACACTCGCTCGTACTCGGCCGGGAGCCCCGAAGGTGCGCTCAAAGCGTGGAAACGGCGCGATGCAACGAAAGGCACAAGGCATCTACACCACGAACGGGGAAAAGCCGATGCAAAATCGTGCGCGAACGTAAACGGTAGAAAAGTACCGTCGCTCGCCACTATGAAATAATCCGCGGCCGCATTCCTTTCCTGCTGCTCGTACTTTCTCTTACTTGACGGCCACTCCGTCTCGCGGGACATGCCGACGAAACGATCGTCGGGATACCGGGGATACGGCGATGGGCCGTCGAGTCAACCACCAGCATGGTGCTTAAGGCCCGTTCACACTCTTGCGACCGAGTAAGACCGAGAGAGACCAGACCGGTTTTAAGCCTTTTGCGACTTCTTAGGACCGGATGCGCTGCAGCTGAGGTGGTCCTAAGAGATCGCAAGAGGCTTAAAAACCGGTCTGGTCTCTCGGTCTTATCGGTCGCATATGTGTGAACGGCGCTTTAGTTGGTTCACTAGGCCTACGTACGACCAAACCCACAGAACACGAACATCAAAATCAAAGCACGGGTGGGTAACTTCGAGCGATTTTTGCCCCGCATCGATTTACATGCAGCGCTTTCACTCGCCACCACGGTCATATACAATGTTTTAACCCTGGAGACACCGTACCTGAACCATGCCGCGAACCACGCCAACGCTAAACCAACGCATACGTTTTTGTCTCTCTCGCCATTTTTGTTTGCTTACCTTGTCCGGCTTGCGATTGGATGCTGGATCCGCATTCTAGCAAAGTCTATCAACAGCTGGCTGGATGCTGGATGAGGTCTGTTCTAGTCTAAGCACGAAGTCGCAAATATATAATTGTGGTAGTGTGCTACTCTAAAAAAAATGAAAAGAAAACAAAAAATAACGAGGACAGGAAAGAATACACGACGTTACGACGAAGTGCACTCTGGGAACTAGTTGACCACTCAGTTTCGGTTTCGATTGAGCGGCTTCCCTTCATGCTATCACGCCGTGACCGAATGCGGCGCTTGCGTTTTCGATTATCTGACTTTTCACGAATATGCAATACACTCATTCTCGAACGATACGAAACGAAGACTGGGGCAATTTCCTTGGTTCCCGAAAGAGCGGATATTGTGCGTGCGTGTGCGTACGTAGTAAGACGTGGCTTAGTCACCTCACCCCAGGAGTGCATCATGAGCTCAATTTCAAAAATCCCGTCAAGTACCAGTGAACTACAACTGAAATTTGGTCCCCTCGAGCCTTACACGTCTTTTGTTTGCAAACGTCCGCTTCTTGTTACTTCATTGGGCGAAAAGCAAGCCGTATCCTCACAGGGGTATCAAAGTTGAGCCCAGCGTTGACGCGTGAACGTTTAAGGAAACACAATAAATTCGACCTCACTACTGCACAAAAATTACTATGATGTCTTCCTCGTGTCATCATATATCGCCCACTCAAATTTTACGCTGATAGGAGATTAGGTTTTCGAAAACCCTGAGGTCGGCTAGTTACGACGAAGGATCTAACAAGCGTATCCTACTCCTCGCTAAGCTTTTTTGGACGAGCTTTTGCTGATGCCCAAGATCTGTGTCTGAACGGTGTGTCTGAAATTATCTCGGTATACTCAGTCAGGAAGAAAGCAAACACATAAATATTACGGTCATTAGCAACCGTCAAATGCGCTTTGAATAATTTCGTTCCTTTGGCACACCGCATAGAGGTTCACGCCCGTCCGGCGCACTTCCGGCGAACGGTGCGACATTCTTCACAAAATTGCTTGACTTTTGTTTTCTTACAACGGTTTGCATGTGGGAATGTGCCTATATGATTGCAGAATCACTTTATGTGCATACGCGATGTTGAATATTATTGGAATTCAAGCGGGTGGGGATTTAGCTTCGTGCAGTGCTCCGGGTCAATACAGAAAAGAAATAAGAAGTGTGTTCAAATTGAGCTTTACAATAACGCCTCAATATTTCACATCACGTACTCAGGCGTATGAAGAAAAACAGTAGTTGCAAAAAATTATATTTCGTCTATGGACGCGCAAAACAAACAAACGTCCTGACCAGCTGTAAAGGTGCGAGCTCGATGTATGCAAACTTATTGGTCGTTACAGCTTGTTGACTCGTACACAAGCAAGATACCCGAGCTACACAGCATCGAGATTCCCAGCACTGGCTCGTTTGCATATATCTCGAAACGCCAACAGAAAGGCTTGATCGTGTACAAAACTACAACAAGCATGTGTGAAGCGAAGCTATACGTCTCAAGCTTGTGCTATAGCTTCGAGGTCTTGCATTAAGGTTAGTTTAGAGACCAAAAATGAGGCTCTCGGGACCAGAAAACGTGAGATCACGGCCGTTAATAGTTCACGCTCTCTGTATAATCTCTTGTCGCCGTGTCGATCGAAACCGAAACCATGCCACTCTCCTCCCTGGGCAACTAGTTCCCAGAGTGCAACGCGCGCCGTGTTGCAGTGCAGGGGTTTATGGAAGTAGTCCATAGTATCCCCCTTCAGTGGTAGCGAGAAGCAGATCTGGTTTTAATAAGCGCGTAAGAGTTAAAGGGATGCTGAACCAAAATTTTGGGAGGAAATTCTTGGTCGCAATGGCATACATAGCATGTCCTTTACTTCTAAGTGACGTTGTATTGAGCGAGAAGGCGTATAAAATTGAATAAACACGAAAAATACAGTTTTACGCGACCCCTGGTGAGCGTCGTGGAAAGCTCGCTTCGTGACGTGCACATTCTCATCCGCCTCAAAAGACAGACGGAGCCAAGCCAAGCCAGGCGCTAAGCCGGGTGGCGTTTGTTGTTGTTAGTACCACGTGGGCTCTGCCCCATATTTTGGATTTCCGCGACCTCGGCTGGTCGGCGTTCGGCACTGCCTTTTGCGATCTCTTTACTAGTATGGCGACGTATAAAATCGTCGGCAGCAGCAGTAGCAGCAGCCTCAGCAGCCGCAGCAGCAGCAGGAGCAGCAGCACCAGCAGTTCCGCGGCATAACTTCCAAAACACCAGTACCAGCCGCTTTGAGAGCAGCCGTCGAGCGAAGAATCAAGGCGAGCAATAACGAACGAGGAGAATGCGCGGAGGCACCAGGGGCGCTGGGGGCGCCGAGAATGCGCACGTTAGTTCCGCTACGCCTGCTTTCAGAAGGACTTGCTCGCGCCGGCGGCTTCCGGCCGAGGATTCGCTCATAGTCAAAGAAATACAATAATTCGGGCACCATCCGTCTGATTGAATATCGTTTTAGAGCGCATCTCTTAGGCGCCCGTTTCCGGCATGAGCGGTGTCGGCGTCGCCGTCGCCGTCGCCGTCGGCGTAACCACGCGGTGCATGTTGGGACATTCACCGCGCGAGCCCCCCCCCCCCCCCCCCCGGAGGACATTGAAGGATGAGGGGAGGAGGAGAAGGAGGAGGAGGAGGAGGGGTATACCCTCCCCTGATTACCCTTCCCTCCTACTCCTCCTCAAGAGCTGCGCTCCAATTCGGCGTTACACAGAGTTGTAAACGGCTTTCTTTTTTAGGTACAGTACTATCCCGTGAAGCCCGCTCGGGCAATAATTATGAGATTTCCAATATCGGTTAGCATCCCTTTAAATGTAGTAACCCTTTCTGGTTAAAAATAGGGTGCACGTGATGTTTCGATTATGATCGCAAGAGACATGCATTTCCTACATGTCTCTTGCGAGTTGCAAGAATTGCAAGAGACAGGCATTTCCTGCGTCAACTTGAGCATGGTTCTCTTGATTGTGCCCAGCTGCTGATGTAGCTGAGGTTCCGGGTACCGTCAGGGAAGACATCGAAATGCAGAGACACGTTTTATCTTGATGTGCGGGCCACTTGCCCAATGACACGTCTGCAACAGACTCACGATGCCTTTTTTGGTGAAAAAGACTTTTCCGCCTGATTGTGTTTTTGTCTCATACTTTAATGTATCTGTGTACAGGACAGTGCACTGCTGCTCAGGCCACTTGGCTGTTTGCTGGCACGCAAATAAACCCCATCTATCTATCTATCTATCTATCTATCATGCAGAAAGATGTAAGAAACGAATGTGCCGCCCAAACGGTGTCTTCCTCGAACAGACCGCTCTGTAGTTCTCCGCGCAGCCTTTTTCGGGGGAGTACGATCTAGTGACTCGCAACATTTTAGTTTCGTTATAAACGTTGCCGCGGGGCAATGAAGGAGTTTCGCTGCTTTTTTGTTTCGATTGCTGGGTGGGCTCTCTTGCTGTGCTTGCTTTCGTTCCTCTTGTCATGAACGACTGGCCCGAGCATACTGCGGCGATGACATCGTTGCAGTTAATTTCAGGAGATCTAATAAAACGCAGTAGCAGCGAAATCAGCGACCGCGACGAAGATAGCAGCTTTGTTCCAGCTCGAGTGACGACGAGGCAGCCGTTCTCGGCGAAGTCTTTGCCGACTCATTCGCCTTGCCAGCGAAGGGGCCCAAGATATGGCGTTACGTCGAAGACGTTGTGCGCGCATATTCGGATGAAGAGCTAGGTATGTCGTTTGTTAGAAGACAATAGGCCAAATACTCTGCAGATGGAACTCGCCTTCGGAGATGACGGTCGCTTTACGGCGTACGTGTTTGGTATTGCTTAATAGACCCTTTTCAAAACGTACAGCGCCACGACGGTAGGGAATTTCGGGAACCCTCGGTACAGATCACGCGCACGCGCTTTCTTGTTGCGCCTCTGCGACTGCGCACCGTCGCAGCCATCCGCCGAGTCGTACGTCGTTGCCGGCGTACCGTATCTGTGGCAGCGTAAAGGCATCGCGACAGGTGAACTCATTTCAATACGTGATTCGTCGTAACTTACCTTCACGTATTGAAGAGTCACCGAATTAATTTAGTTTGCAGCGCAACCGTTGCAGGTTTCGACCACGTTCGACAAAGCGTTGGTGCAGCAGACGACAGAGCCGGTACAAAGGAGAGGGATGAGGAAGGGGCAGACGTCGGCTCGTCGCTCGACCAACTCGGCTGCTCTGTTGCCGTGGTAACCTGTGCCTGCTCGCGTATGCCACGTGATAGCGGGAGGATAGGGGCGTACTGAGGACTCCCATTATTTGTCGCGCGGCGCGCGCGGGCTTTTGGGATTTTTTCAAAGGGTCTATTCCATCCTACGGCTCGTACAAAAGTACTTGAAGTTGTCTTCATCGGGTTTTTATAACTGTAAGGAAAAATAAATAGTGTCTCAACGTCGGGGTCACCATAAATCAAGTAGTAACAATCAACATTTTTGTCAAAGCATGAAGTTTCGATCAGAACTTCATGCTTTCAGCAAGATAGCAATGGGAACAAAAACTGTTAAAAAGCGAGGGCAGACGCTATGAAAGCGGTGGCAGCGCGTGCCACTGAGGTGGACCGCTCACTGAGGCCGACTGCTCAACTACCGCAAGCGCGGAGCGCTCGGCATCTGCCTGGGGAACCGGCTAGATGGCGCATCCCCGCTTGGTCGCTGCAGCTGCAGCGCGGGAGTGAAGTCACCGGTCGGCCATCTTGCATGTTGAAAAATCGCGTTTTTGGAGCGTTGAGGAGGCTGGCTGCAGCATGCTGAAGACACGTTTTCTACTCGTTCGTAATCATTCGTCGAAGAAGCTTTTTAAAACCCTGTGTAAGCCGTGAGACTTGCCGTTGAGAACACGTGGGAATTTTTACGGAAGCGCAGTGCCGCAGTAAAAATGCCCAACTCATCGAAATCAAGATTTGCCGCCACGATGCAACGCGCAGGTCACGAGTGACTCGCGCGTTGCATCATGGGACTGTGACATCACACGTGACGTCACGTGTGACGTCATTATATGAAACGTCCCATAACGCAATGAGCGGGTCACGAATGAGATGGCACATTGCATTATAGGACGTTTCCCATAACGCAACGCGCGGTTACGACGACGGCGACGTTGGCGTCGCCAACCCGAGCGTTGCATCATGAGACGTCGCCGACTGCGCGTTGCATAATGGGACGCTTCCCGTAATGCAACGCGCGGGACCCTCGTGACGTCACACATGCCGTCATTATGGGAAACGTTCCATAATGCAATGCGCAGGCCACGAGTGAGACCCGCGCGTTTCATTATGGGACGTTTCCCATAATGCAAAGTGCGGTTACGCCGACGATGACTGCGACGGCGATGCCGCTCAAGCCGGAAACGGGGGCCTCAGAGCTGCGCTCTAAAACAAATTAATAGATGTAAACCTAGTTAAAATTTCATTCCACAGCCATGTTTGATAACGTCATATTTAACAAAACTGAAATACGCCTTTGTTAACTGGTTTAAGGATGACGCGGCGTTAATATTAGGCTAAGTATAATATTAGGTGTCACCTTTTAGCACATTGAAGACATGTCCAACCTAACGGTCATTTGTAACCATCATATAGTTCCTATATCAGCGAAAAAGCTATGTCGATTACATATCAAAACTTGCATGGCTCGAATGGCCTGTGAAAGCAGCGAGAAAACGATATCGGCCAGTCACCGGGAACTCCGTGGCTGAGCGGCCGGTGACTACAGCAAGAAAACGATGTCGGCCAGTCACCGGAAACTCGATGGCTAGACTGGCCGGTGACTACAACAAGAAAACGATATCGGCCAATCACCGGAAACTCCATGGCTTGACTGGCCGGTGACTACAGCAAGAAAGCGATGTCGGCCGGTATCGGGAACTTTCCGGCTGGTACTGGCCAGTTTAGACAACGAGTCCCCCATATTGGCCGGGGCCGGTTTCCTACCGGCGTCCCTGACCGGGATCCGGCCTACAGCTTCCGGTACTGGCCGACGTAATCCCAGTATCGGCCGACATGGTGTGCTACCTGGGCGTTACTCATAAACAAATTCAGGAAAGAAGGAGAGGAGGGAGGAAGAAAGAAGGGCATTAGCCCAATTTGAAAACCCCAATATAAACAGCGTATTATGTATATTTGTAAACAATATATTTTTATTGTATTACAATAGGGGTTTGTTATGGGATTCCAATGTACATTACAATTATTGTATTACAATAAGGGGTTCCAATATTTTTAATACGCTAAAAACATTGGAATCCTATACTGTCTAAACTTTTATTGGATCCCCATGTGTCGTATGTTGATCAAATAAGGGTTAACGATTCCAGTGCTCTTAGCGTATTATGGACATTGGAATACAATATATTATATCGGCTACCAATAAAACTATATACGAGTTGAAATATCACGTTCAACACGACTTCTCCTTGTATCCATATTTGAGTAATGAAAACAAAAATGTTGCTGTTGCCAAATTATGAATAAAGAAGCAAAACACTGGGCTCATTCATATCAAATATATTTAACACATTCCTGAACTGCAGGATCCGGCATTTACTGCAAAAGAAAGTTAACTGTTTAGGACCCTCATGCAAAAACTTGATGTTTGAAAACAAAACGTGAAATCCTCACTTTTTAACGAAAACAGCACCTGATAGCTGCAGCCATATAGAAACTGCAAGATAAATATTTGTGATTAGTTCGCGACAAGTAGCAATTCCTCAATGAGCCGAATGGATTCAAAATTATGTCCGCTTTGATTGCGGAAAAATAAGCTTCAATGCAACTGCCCCGGGTCATTCCGAGCTCGGTCAGTTAAATATGTGTATCCCCTTGTCTGGCTTCAGAATTCCTTCTTCGGGCCAAACTAGAGTATCTGCAATGCTTACCTTTGGATAAAAACGAACTGGTGCCTGCAGGCTTGTAGGCCGTAAAAACTAGAAGAGAGATTTGCAATTAGTCGCGTTCAAGTAGCAATTTCTTTGAGTAGCCACCTACAGCACACTAACCAGGATAAATTCAAAATTACATGCCCGAGACATAATATGACTCTTGCGACGAAGCTGGGCACACCACGACAAATGTGTTGTCCACGTGTATTGCAGCAAAACAAGCTTCAATGAATACGTCCCCAGTCGTTCTGACCTCCGTCAAGTAAATATGCCTTACCGCTTGTCTCACTGCTGCATGGCTGCTTCGGACCAAATTAGAAAATCTGGAATCCTCGCCTTTGAAGAGCAAACTGACACCTGCTACCTTGTGGGCCGTAGATACTTCAAAGAAAAATTGCTATTAGTAGCGTCCAAGTAGCAATTTCATTGGGTAGCCACGTACAGCACGCTAAGCTGGATGAATTCAACAATACACGCGCGTGGCATCTTGCGAGAAAACTGGGCACACCTCGACAAATGTGTTGTTCATGTGTATTGCAGCAAAACAAGCTTCAATGAAAGCGTCCCCAGTCGTTCTGACTTCCGTCAATCAAATACGCAGTACAGCTCGTCTTGCTTGAGTATTGCTGCTTCAGAGCAAACTAGAAAATCTGGAATCCTCTCCTTTGGACGAGAACGATCTAGAGATTTCTGGCTTGTGGGCCGTGGAAACTGCGAGAGAGATTTGCGATTAGCTGCGTCCAAGTAACAATGTTTTTGAGTCTACGCCTACAGCAGACTCAAAATTAGATGCACAGCATATAGATGCCTCTTGCGACGGAATCCCCTTCATTCTTGTATTCTGTTAAGTCTGCTCACCTTCGCCACTTGCCTCCAATTTCTGTGCTACTTCTTTAATCTCGATTCCCTGGGTCCCAAAAGCCACGCCATGGCTTGCGCCAGGCACGGATCTGTCAGCTCCGCGACCGTCACTACACTCTAAAAAAAAAGGTAGTCATAGGTGACTACTTTTGGGGTGGTAAAAAGTTGTCCCAAATATAACGACCCCTAGGGTAAAAATCACGACCCCACAAGTAGTCAAAAAGCAGGTAGTAAACTTTTACTACACCTAAAAGCAACATGGCGGCCGGTTAGCGAGGCTCGGATTTCCCGGTAAGGCCTAGCGAACAGCACGGCTTTTCGGCCGAGTGAGAGAATAGGGCGCATACGCCCATTCGACGTCTTCCAAGCGCCATCAGACACGCTAAACATCCGTCCTTAGACACCGGTACCGTACCTATTAGCCGGGAGGACGGCAGCGTGTTTGCCGGAATCGCCACGATTGCACCCGACGGCATCTCGCTAGATTGACTGTATTTTTACCCCCGGCGGAGAACGCTCGAAAAAGAAATCGTAACGCGAGGAATGGGCACGCTGACTTTATTGAAGAAAACGTATGCTTGTCGTATGCGGCGATGAATCGCTGGGCACCTTCGTCGACACCGACGGGAGGCGTACAACTCGCACCAACGCCCCGATATCTTTCGTTCTTTTTTTTTTCCTAACTCGTCTTGTTTGCGCCTACCTTAAACGACGTGGTTATCCATTGCTGCCTGCACTTCGCAGCTCTTCGACACAGAACAATCATTTAGGTGGCTGAGTGGCACAATTATCACGATTGTTATAAATTTCAGAGGCACCGTAAGGATCCCAGTGGACCATATGCCAGCTGTTTGCAATCAATAGCTACAGGACTGCACAACACAGCTTATTGAATCAGGCGGCAGCTTGCGCCACCTAGGAAGTGTAGTAACCGCTAGATGGCACTAAAAAAAAATGCTCATCCACCTACAGCTCATGCGCCAACACTCATCAACCACGACACAGAACACCTGTTACAGGGACATACATATCAACAGTACAACAAGGCACAAGCAACCACAACACAACACAACACCTCCGCGACTCTCTACACTGACCACCATACCGACCCGATTTGTATATATGCCCTACTCCGTTCTGACAAGGATTAGGCAAGTGACTGGCGCTGTTTAGTAGATGCACACAAAAAGTGTCTGCAAGTATTATTAGTATACAGGTGTTCTGTGTATTTAAATAGGCCGGTTAGACACTTCCCTTAATCTAGCGCTTCGAAGGGGAACATAATATGAAAGTAATGGGCTAAAGTAACACCGCGCGGCATGCTCCCGATCAGTTTCGGTTTCAGATTCACGCAGTGATAAGTTTTTCGATTTGGGTAGTTCAGCAAGGCCCCGCCAGAGCGCCGCTGGCAGCTAGAGCAAGATGGCCGCACGCAGCAGCTCGCTCAAAGGCGTACCGTCGGCGTCATTTTACTCGAAAAACAGTAAGTATATGGCTCTGCCGTCCTATATTCGGCACTTTTTTTTTGCTCAGAAAGTCTTCCGCAACCACATTATTCCGTTCGTTGTTGTTTTTGAGGCAAGCAATGTTTGAAGCAATGTTACTAAGCCCGTCCGCTTAGTAACATTGCTTCAAATTCCTGCGTATCATTTTCGATACAGTGGGTCGTAATTGATGGCACAATTTTTGTATCAATTCTGATAAGTTTTCTTGGTAAAGCTTTGAATGGTACAGGTTTTAACAGTTTTTTTTTTATTTATTTTTCCTTCTAATTTTAGGTCCCGAAGTTAGGAACATATTGAACCGCATCGTCGCCGGCGAAGATGTCAGCGATTTTAGTGATCTGTCGGAAAGTAACGACGAAGATTACACTCCCCCCCGCCGCGGCTGAGCCCTCTGAGACAAGTGATGATGAAGAAATCGTAGAAGATTCCTTCGGGTCATCTGTAGCTTCGTCTTCTCGTCCAGACAACAAACGGCGAAAGGAATTGCTCCAAAACAGTCTTGTTGAATTTTCCAAAGTATTCTCTGAGCCGGATGCCATGGATTGACCATAGTTCCTTTTCCGCCAGTACTAATATGCTCACCATGCTAGTGGAACAAACAAATGTGTACAGTACGCAGAAATACGGCAGCTCCGTGATCACAACTCTGCAAGAGCTGGAGCAATATGTTGGAATATACCTGAAAATGGGGCTTACAAAAATGCCGAACGTCAGGTGCTACTCGGAGAATGGGACAAGGTATTCTCCTATCGCTGACAAGATGTCGAGAAATCGTTTCTTGAAGTTGATGCAATGCATGCATCTTGTAAACAACATGGAAAGCACCGAAGAAGCAAAGAAGGACAAGTTGTGGAAGATACATCCTTGGATTTCATTATTGCAGCACAACCTCAAGAGCATTGCACAAGAAGAGTTCAATGCGGTGGATGAGATAATGGTCTCATTTACAGGAAGGAGCTCGCTAAAACAGTACATCCCAAACAAACCAACGCCGCGGGGTTTCAAGCTTTAGGGACGGGCAGGCACAACCGGTGTCCTTAACCAGTTTGAGGTATACCAAGGCCACTCCAAAGAAAAGCACATTTTTGACTTGGGGGTGATACTGTCCTGGGCATGTGCTCTGAAATCCCTTCGAATGAAGACTTCAAGGTTGCAGCCGACAATTTTTTTTAGCTCTTTGAACCTTGTTGAAGAGTTAACGAGAGGAATACAGTACGTTGAAACTCCGAGGCAAAATCGGCTGAGAGACTGCAAACTCCAGGATGAGAAGACTCTGAGAAAAGCTGGCCAAGGCTCACATGATTACAGAGTTGACAATGGCAAAGGAATTGTGGTAGTTCGCTGGTTTGACAGGAAAGCTGTCACCCTAGTGTCAAACTTCGTCTCTGTTGAGCCAATTCAGCAGGTCAACGGTATGACCGGAAGGCCAAACTCCACATTGACATCACACGCCCGGTAATTGTTGGTACGTACAACAGTTTTATGGGGGGATCGACCAGCATAATTATCAGGTGTCGCTGTACAAATACACCATTCGGTCCAGGCGCTGGTACATGTACGTCATATATCATGCTATCTTCATCTGCGTCGTGAATGCGTGGAGTATTAACAGGTGCCAAAGCCATCAGCTGAAGGAGCGGCCACTCAAGCTGAGAACCTTCACTGCCAGTTTATCAGAAAGTCTGATCTCTACTGGAAAAGCACCAAGAGGACAGCCGGCCAGTCTGCCTTCGCCTCGGATGAAAGAGAGGAAGTTCACGCCAAGTCATCCCCAAGATGACGTTCGAAAAGACGGGGTTGGGTATCTTCCAAGTGTGACGAGCAACTGACTTCGATGCAGGAACTGTGTGCTTAGTGCGAACACATTTAGCACAGTTGTGTGCGCGCAATGCAATGTAACTCTGTGTCTGAAAAAGGAGCGCAACTGTTTCTTTGAATACCACAAGCCACGAGACTGCAGCAGGCAAGGAGGTAGCAGAAAAGCCCAGTGTATCATTTGATACGTTCAATAATTTTTTACTCGTTTGAAATTTCATTGTTCTTTTTGTATGAATGTACTCACCTTAGCCATAAATAAAGGCACACAAGTTTCTACAATTTTAATTTGCCTAGAAATATGTTTGGGCTTAAATTTCTCAAGCACTTAAATTTAGTGCTTGAGAATAGGTGACAATTGTAGCAGGCAAACACTGGCGGCACGCTTTCCCGTGTTGATCGAGTGACCAATGAGTCGCTCTGCTCGCTCCACTTTAGAATCCCCTAAATTATACTTATGTGAAAAAAAAAGGATTGGGGTACCTGTAAAAGAAACAAGAACAACTAGCATAGCCGAGGGGTATTTTTTTTTCTTTTTTTTTTGTGCTGCATTTGGAGAACATATACACCCATATCAAATTATTTTAAATCTTTCAGTTTTCTGTTGACAACAAAAGGTTGACACTTTCCAAGTATGGGGACACTTGATATAAACAGTGTATTAAGCTCAAAACATTAGGGCATTACAACCAAAACTATACTGTATATATATGTATAAAGTGGCTATAATGAAGACAAAGTGTTCAGGTGGCAATTGTTCGTATTCTTTTATTTTCTAAACCTGATTATACAATCTTATATTGAAAATATTTTCCTGTAAAAAATAAATAAAACTTTTAAAACAACCTTGTAGGTACTTTTGAAACATTGTGGAAATGGAAATCTGAAAAGGAGTCTTTTTCCAGCACTGGACTATCAAACTATAATAATTATAGTAATGATACTTTCTGAAGCCAGAAACAACACTTTGAATATGAAACAAACCAGAAAACTTCCATGAAAACAGGGAACATTTAGCCAAAAAACAATGTTATGTATGCATTACAAACATTAAATCATCAAAATATGCAACATCACAGTCACTTCACCATTCTAAAAAAAAAAAATACCTGAAAATATGTATAACACAAAAAGGGATTGATTTACACCAAGCAAGATACTGGGACATATAACCAAAGTTTCAACAATAAAAAAAGTATGAGTGGGTACTCAAAAATAACCGGAATGAATTTCAGGAGGCCGGTCATTCGTAGTACCAGCATCCACCTCTTGCAGCGCTATGCGGCACCCTTCCTAAGTCAGTTTGCCGACCGGTGTCGTCTGCTAAGGATCTAGAGGCATGTTGTGAATTTTTTCCTCAAGCGCTTCAAAATCATTCCTCGTTTCTTGCAATGTCTGACTTGAAGGACCTTCAACATTCATAAAATGATTTCCTTTCAAGACTTTTCATATGGGTGAACAGAAAAAAGTCACACGGGGCGAGGTCCTGAGAATACAGGAGGTGGAGAAGTGGTGTCATGCCATTTTTGATAAAAAAATTGTTGCACTGACAGGGCAGTGTCTGCTGGGGCATTGTTGTGATGGAACTATCATTCCCCCTTTCCCTCATATCGGGGCATTTCTGCCTCACTGAGTTTCGCAAGTATCGCGAAATTCCCAGGTAAAACACCTGATTAACAGATTCACCAAGAGGAACAAACTCGGAGTGAACAATGCCCAAATTTTTCTGTGTTTTCTTCAGTTGAGGAGGTTGAGGGTCGCCCAGAACGAGGTTGGTCATCGATCAATAATTCACCAGTCTTAAAGCGAGAAAACCACTCATAGACTTGCGATTTCTTATTAGCATGTTCTTTGTAAGCTCTCTGAAGCATTACGAGAGTTTCGGCACTGTTTTACATAAAGCAATATTTCACAGCCACATGTTGTTCCTTCACATCAGACACTGCAAAAAAAAAAAAAAAAGATTCTGAAGTGCTCGGAAAAAATATTTATAGCAGACAATGCCAGTCGGCAAACTTGCTCGGAAGGGGTGCTGCAAAGCGCTGCTAGCGACGGAAGCTGGTATTACAAACAGCCCGCCTATCAGAAATTCATTCCGGTTGCCTTTGCATTCAACCTGCTACAAATCACTACACCAAAAGCTTTCGATATATGCCATGTTTAAAAAAAAAGATGGCAACCAGTCAAATAGGCTCAATAAACCTTATGAAAAATTGTTTGGTGATCTGACAACACTGAGAGCGTCGTCATTTTAATGTTGGCAAGCATCGTCGGTACCAAAGCACGGTGGAGGCATCCGAGAGAGCCGTACGGCCAGTGTACGATAGCGCAGCAACTGTTTTCCGCCTTCTCACCATGAAATGTGGACAAACAGTTTAAACAACCTACCGCAACTGTCTGATGAAGCTCTAGGAGGCCTGCGCACGCTGGCAGCAACCTCGTCGAAGCAGCGGAGCAAGTCCTACGCCTTTGCTGTGGAAGCTTACACACTGCGGGTTGTCGCCAGCGTGTGCACAGGCCTCCGAAAGTTTCGTCAGACAGTTGCGGTAGGCTGTTTAAACTGTTCGTCCACTTTCCATGGTCAAAAGGCGGAAAACTACAGCTGCCGCGCCATCACACACTGCCCTCCACTTCAGTACCGACAACGCTTGCTAACATTAAAATAGTGACGCCCTCAGTGTTGTCAGACTACCAAGCAATTTCGCATAAGGTTAATTGAGACGAGGCAATTTTCTCTGTAACATCAAGCAACATCGGCCACAGTGTGCGCCCAAACAATGGCAGACTTCGATAATTGGTGCTGCAGCTACCATTCTCCGTTCACCTCTAGGCTGAGACTGTGGTGGAAGCTACGTCCTCGTTAGACCAGTCATATGCCTCTCTTTTGCCACATCATCACGCTCCCGGCCATACCCACACGCAAAGAGTTGGGTCAGGTGATAAGAGCAGTGATGTGATTGGTCATAACCATTTTGGAGCAGCTGTTGGAGCAACCACAAATTCATTTTGGAGAAGCAAAAAGAGCTTTTGGAGCATAACCACACACTTCATTTTCATTTATATCACTGCAAATGTGAAGAGAGATGGCAAATATTAGGAGAACAAACACTAGCTGTTTAGTTGCTAGTGGAAGCACCAGACACGGTAACAAGACGACGACTGATGACGAGCAGCGCAAACTGCCGTGAATGATTATTTTAGGTACGAAATATCACTGAAGAAATGTTAAAATACAATCATTTTGAGCACCTAGGTTTATGTGTCCTTCAAGTTCTAAGGGGGGTTGTGACAAAACTGCAACTTTTAATTCAGACAAAAAAACAAAGCATAAACAATAAACCTACAAGAGTGCATATACCTTCTTGCACCCCGTCTCGCTCTGGAGGAGTAAAAATCAAATTGGACGTTAAGTGATTTATACAGAGTAAGGTCGGTCTGCCAGGATGAGGCGACACTGGTTTACACTTTAGATGAGCAATTTTGCCAGTGCAGTACGACTGGTAACCTGGGGTCTTTAACGTGCACCACGCAGTAGTGATACACGATCGCACGCCGGTACGATGCTCATCCAGATCGTAACGGGCAGGGGTGGGGCTTGAACCCAGGATCTCTGGGTTCTGCAGTGAAAGCTTTCGCTCCACGCGCGTCAAGCTGAATGTGCGCTTTAGCCCACTCGGCCACCGATCCCCCCCTCTCTGGAGGAGTACCTTTCCCCTTAGTACGCGGGTGAGCTGCGGCGAAGCAAGACACGCAACATCACGACGCCTGGTTCGCAATTGTTGCTTCACTGCATTACACCACTATGCGGTGAGCACACTCAACAAAGCTAACTAATCCACCACAACAGACCACGAACACGACACTTGTTGCAAAACTTCTGAGTACTGTCAGTGCTTGGTGCGAAATCAAATGGAATAGTATGTTATTTGAGGCGATTATCGAAAGTCCTGAAAACCCGCACGAGCCTACACTAACGATTCGCCCCGGTAGCAAGGCCTGCAGCTGTTATATTTTCAGTATTATTTAATTCAACTTAAGTTCTGGTGCAATGGTGGCGCAAATTCCTCACATTTTTATCAAATGTAGCAAGTGTAGCAGAATTAGCACTTTGGCGCAGTTTGGCACAAATGGCGCAGCAATCGCATCACTGGGTGATAAGAGGAAGGCGGCTGATTGGTCCGGCAGGGTGAATATAATATAGCTGGCGCACACTTTTGAAAAGGGTCTATTCAGGAGCAGCTGACAAGCTGTTGGTGGCTGCAATACAAATAGCAGAAGTGCATACTGCAATGTTCACTCGTCTCCTATCATTTTTATATAGCCTTTGTTCTTGTCATGGGCAACACTGGATCCCACAGCTGCCGGCATGTCGTGGTCGAAACAGGTTAACGACGACAACTGATTTATTGCATACAATACGTGGTCTTGTGGGTTGTCGGGCTGGTGGCATCGATTACATGATGGGCCTTGTCTGCTAACCCTCTTTCGCATCTTTTTGCTGGTGCTTGCCACATCAGGTGCTGTGCTTGACGGTGGGCTCTGGTGTTGCCACAGCAGTCCTAAATCACTGTAAAAAAAAAAAAAACGGGGTGACAAACCTGTAACAATGTAGCAAACATAGATGTTTTAGGCTGGCTTCGCACGAAAAATCTTTTTCAGCATTTTGACATTGCGAGGAAAACAGAATTCTGCAAGTTTCACTATGTAAACCAACAAGCACGCCCCCCAAAGGATTGAGGATCCATTCCACCGCCTGGCCATGGTCTGACGAGCAGCTGAAATCTCGTTACATCTTAGTCACAATAGCTGCAATTCCAGTCTCTTGAGTTCACGAACAGCAACCGCTGAAATAGCAACATGCTATTTCTGGTATGATCACCATCCAAAAATACAATTAGTTCATGCTGTATAGACCCAAACTTTTGGAGTGATAACATGCAACTATGCCTATGTCTTTTGCTGATGCACCTGGAACCATAAATTACAAAACTAGAAAATATAAACCAATCAAATTTTGTTGTCAATTTACCTTCTGACCCTGCAGTGATAATGAAATTAAACTAGAAGCATATACAGATTCATTAAAAAATATGTTTAATATATATCTTGAATGAATTGCTATATTTTCATTGTAAATGTCCCATTCTTGCGAGCACATCCAACGCAGTCATTGAAATGTGACAGGGACATCTTCGGACATTTGGGATGCGAGTCACCTCACCACGGCCATTGCTAGCCTGGCTGCAAGAATGCCAGTTGACAGTGTCACCAAATACTTTACCAGGAAAAATACATTTGTCTCCATTCATTTACGCCAGCGCACCCACAGTGCCAAATGTTGCTCTCCTAGCGGTGTAAACACCACGCATCTGAGAGAATGCATGAGGATCACACCGTCCACGCTGTACTGCAGTCATGCCGCACCAAGGGAGAGGGCTGCCGTGGGCACACCGAGATACCGGGTTTGCCGAGACAGCAGAGGCAGCTGTCTCGACTAGTGCTCCAGGTGTCCGCAACCATAGATGGCAACAGTCACCTATTGTTGCCATCAATCATCCTAATAGACAGATCTCACTAAGCGTTCCACGCATGCGTGATGCGACCATAACTTTAGTTCACAGGAGGCAGGAGGCAGTGCGCGAGACGGCTCGTGTCGTCTCGTCACGTGCAAAGCTCCAGCGGGGTTCTCCCACATGCAGAAAGACTTAAAGGGACCATGAAACGATTCTGAAATCGAATTTCATCCACCGGACGCCGTAAAAGGTGTGAAAAGAAACACAAAAACACAAAAATTGGAAGCCAAAAAAAATTTTTGCTATAGAACTTTTAAAAGAAAACTGGACTCTTTTGCGCCTTCTTTCCTTCGAAAGCTCTGTGACTTTTCACTGCTATGCATCCGCGGAACTGCAGCACGTCAGCCGAATCCACGTCGCCTATTGGGTAAGCGCCTACCTCACCAGCACCGCGATCATAAACAATAAATAGCCGGCAAATGTTTCCTAAAAGTTTTGTTAAATAATATTCAGATCCACATTTTGTAGCATAATTAGAGATGTGTGGCGAAAATTGCCAAATTTGATAATGCTGAGAGCCAAGCGCCATCTATCGTGTGGTAAACGAAGCTGAGAGCCAGCTCCGGAGGAACTCCATGGGACAAATATGTTGCGAATAACCGACGAATTTTGCCCGGCAGCTTTTGCTCTGCGCGTGGAATCAGCACAGTGCCTGCTACGTCGCGCGCAAAGCAAGCGTGCCGTCGGGCGGCGTTCGCCAGTTATTCGTCACATAATTCGTTCCATGGAGTTCAGCCTTTACGCACTTTTTACGATCAGATCAGCATGGCCGACAGCGTCGCTTTGTCGCGACGACCAACGAACGTTTTTTTTTCTACGTGTTCTTCTCGCGCGTCCCGACTTCAAGCAGCAAGAAAAAAGTACTTGAAACAGACCATGACGAACAAGAATGCTGGATCCATGAACACCCGAGAAAAGCTACGACTGTCACGAATCCACCGACTCCGACCAAGCAAGCTGCGCAGAATATAGGCCTAGCAGGCACTCCGTCTCTGTGCAGCGTTGCCGCGTTGCTTCAACGGTATTTGGCCAAGACCGTCTGCCCACGACCGGCTGGCGTGCTGAATGGAATATGCCCGCGCCACCCTTGTGGACCCTTCCCGTATTTTGATCGCTGACCTCAATTTTAAATTACGAGGTGAGGTCAATCCCATCCCCTTGTTTTCCGAGGCAGTGTTGACGAACACTGTCGTCGAAAAGAGACTCTCGTCGATTCTATCTTCTTGTTTTGTGTGATATAGAGCTCAAATAAACGCCGTATGGATTACCTTCGTAACACGGTATGTACACTTTGTTATTAGTATGCCATTTTTCTTCTGACACGACTGCACGTCACTGTCGAGCTAAAAAAGTTTGTGGGAGCTACGTGCAATGCCGGGCCAACCTTCCTTTGCCGAGTGCCGCGTCAGTATCAAGTTGCAATCGTAAAAGATCGGTCCCGAAGCGCTCACTAACAGCGCGAATACAGCACTTCCATCAAACGCGCGCGTCCGCTCAGAGTGTGAACAGGTATTTACGTGGCTCTTGCTGACACTGTCGTAGTTCAAACGTATCTTTTTTAGCGTCGGCTCGCTCCTGCATCTCCGAGGCCGTGAAAAACGCCGCGGCGATTTGTTTCCATCTACGTCGCTTTGCAAACGACTGACACGGGTCGCCTTTTACCAACAATGACAGCTGGGTTGACTTCTGGAGTCTTCACCGGAAGACTCGCCGCACTTCCCAACAGGCATACCGGCGTATGAGACTAGTCCCATGCTGTCGCTGTAGCGCAACATATCTCATTGAATTTCGCACAGCTGCGATGTGTCCATGGCTATCACGGCGATGAGAGGCGTCGATTCAGAAAATACGTCGGTGACATCAGCGCAGTAAAACCTACCGGCGCACCCCCAACTCGCCGCCGCTAACGCTCCCACTCTCCTACTGCCGAGAGAACTTCCGGTTCCTGTCCCAGCGTACGTCACGACCGTCAAAATTACGCCGCAACTTGTTTTGCGGTCAGTTGGAGAGAAAGAAAAAGTCGATATTCCATTATTTTATTGTGTAGAAATTAATGAACCGAGACGAAAACGGATGCCTGTTCGGCATTCAGGGAACGTTGAAGGTTTAATGTAAAAGTTATCTGGCAAAAGTAAAAAGGTCATTTCATGGTCCCTTTAAGTTCCTTTGATGCATTATGGCAGCAGCGGCTTAACGAAACTGGCTGGTGAGATTGGTCTACTTCGAAGCAACAACCCTAAGGCTGCTGCACATCTGTTTATTTGGAAGATCATAATCCCATAATATCGCTCGCTCAGTATTCGTTAAAGTGGAATGTTCAAGTCACACCCAACGCTGAGTCGCGTGCTGGACTTCACTTCTGTTTCTTCTGTAGTTCTAAGAGGCATGATCAGACCTTGAGATGAAGAATCGGCAGACGCGATGCCGTCCAG
>JABSTQ010005452.1:0-19288 GCA_013358835.2 Ixodes persulcatus
AAAGTTGGTTTCTCTCAGGTCCCCGGTCAGTGCGACTCGGCGGAGGAAAGTGTGCTCCTATGATCCGCCTGCCGACATCCACGATGTTAAAAATCCAGCGGAATGTCCGGCGAAGTCCGATGTCCAACGTCAGTGAACATTTCGCAGTACGCTTTGATCGGGGATCCGTTAACAGACCTGGAGCGAAGGGGACTCTTGGCGGCTCCGGCGGTCATCCAAGAGCAGGAGGTACCACGCTTAACTCAGCCCCAGTATCCACCAGGAAGCGGACCTTGTGTTGCGATCCGTGACGTAAGAAAAGCAGGCCTGAAGTTGGGCTTTCGACGCTGGCGGCCTTCAGCGGGTGCCCATGTCGTTTCCCGAGTAGTTACACGGGGCGGCATGCTCTGGCTTGGGAATTCGTATCTTTGGTGGTACCAGCATACTATAGAAGGGTGGACCCGCTCTTGAATCACTGCGGCGCCGGGCAGCGTTACCTCGTTGATTGACATTCAAGGATCGGGAAGGTCGTGATTGCAGGTTACGAATCTCACGACTGAGCTCGCTTTCCCTGTTCTCTTTGTGACCGTTGAAGCTGAGGAGTCGAGCGAACTGGGATTCGATGTCGGTCACAGCAGTGCACGGCGTTGAGGAGGTCTCTTGACGCACCGCAGAGATGGCAGGGAAGCCTAAGTCCATTATTTGGTCGGCCATACAAGCAAGCCTGGAGATTGAGTCGGTGGCAGATGTGCTCAAAAACATCTGAACTTGGCTTGGTAGGCGTTGGAGAAAGAGTTCTTTAAATATAGATGTGTCCATCGTCGTGGCTTTGTCCCCAAGGAGGTGCTCCATCCGTCGCAATAATTCCGTAGGTTTGCGGTAGCCCAGCTCCGCGACAGTCAATAGCTGCTGAAGACGCCGTTGCTCAGACTCTGTGGTGCGACGAATCAGCGCTTTCCGTAGAGTCTCGTAGGGCTGATCTGCGGGCGGAGAACGCAAAACGTCGCGAACCACGGATGCGTTTGACTGCGGGAGGGCCGCGAGGACGTAGTCAAATTTGGTCAAAGATGAGGTGATCCTGCTCTTTCGGAAAATTGATTCCGCAGTCAGGAACCACAGCTCAAAATCGGACGACCAGAACTCCGGAATATGATGTTGAGAGTCGCCGCCCCCAGTCGTCGGGGCTCCGGGAGAGACACCATCGTCTCCAAGGTTCATGACGGGGGCGTACAGCTGGACTCACCCGAAGAACCAGGGCTCCAGGGCAGCGTGGCCGCGAGTGGTCGGGGGTAGCTCGGTCCGAGGTCACCATTATGTAGGAGTGGAGGCTCGTTAGATCACACACTACATATTTATTTAATATATTTACACTGTCTGTTGACTAGCTCATCGAGGAACCTGTCGCCGAATCCCAGAGTCCGTGCCGTTCGTGGTCCAGGCACCTCGTGTGCTTAGCTCGTACCTGTCCCGTGAACTTGGCGCCGTCCAAGCGCTGGATCCGTGACGCTTGCTGCCGCTACTGTCTCTTCGCCGGAAAATAACACGGAACACTTTGGTTATTTGGGTCGTACCGAATAGCATGTACCTTGGTTAACACTGTAAAAGTGTAAATGGTTTAGTTAGCTCATTTTTCTTCTTCAGTGAAGGATATTTAACTTCGCTACATTTCAGTCCCAAACGTGTATTCCGCAGCAGGTGTGTAAAAACAAGCGATGATTCAAAGCAAAATTACAATCGAAAGGAATATAGAGTGTGTTCAAGGCTTGCCACCATTCCTGTGACGCTTGTATATTGATAATATGCCAGTCCTGTCACCATATGAAAATGATCCCGTCGTGCATGACCGCAAAAAAAAAACTTCGAAACGTCGAGAATAAAGTCTGTTGGCTATGAAAGGTGTCTCTTGGTATTTGTTCCTCTACCGGGCAGCTTTTATTGCGCACTTATTCTCAAAGACACCGAGCGCGCGGGTGATATATTTTGAACGTAGAACAAGCAGCTTCGCTCAGGGCAGAAAGAATAAAGCGCTACTTACTTATTTAAAATCGGAATAGATTACCTGACCTTCAATTTATTTTGATCGTATATGCACTGCGAGTTACTGATCCAGTGTTACAGCGTAGTTCTTGCCGCCGCTCTTCATTTTCCAGATGTCTTTCGTTCGATGGCATGTATATCCCCTATACTGAAAATCGCCGACGTCCGCGTTCGCGCTAACAGTGACCGACAGTGCACATAAATACACGTACGAAGCCGTTTTATCACAGTTTTAAATGCGATGAATTCGAAAAAAAAAACGCCGTAACTGACCAATTCTTTCGTCGGCCTGACTGAGAAATGTCCCAAGCCACCTAGTACGTACAAATTATTTGGGATATTTTCTCTTATGATCTAGCGTAGGAAGAAAATGCACTCACTTTTTCCCATAGAAATGCATCACCGGAAGTCAATTTTCGACTGGTTGCTGTCTGCTTCAATTTGCGTTAGCACACTAGCGCCACTTGAAGGTCGAGCGTACGTTATAATAACTCTATGTCTGCCTCACCTGTCATATAAAGCTGGCCAATCCTACCAGGCCTTGGTCGCAGCATTGGACGAACGTTTCGGGGACGGGCCGCTCCGCTATCTCCATCATGCGCACGTCCGCGACCGCCGGCAGTCAACGGTTGAAATTACCTCTCAACTCGCCGGTGATTTCGAACGTCTCGCGCGTCTCGCCTTCCCCGGCTTCCCAGAGTACACAATTCAAGCAGTCGCCACCATGTCATCCATCGATGCTATCTCCTCTGTCGACGTGCATGACGCCGTTCGCTTGGCACGCCCCCAGACTCTGCAGGCCGCACACTCTTGTGCCTTGGACGAAGAGGCTGCTCGACAGGCCTCTCGATCCCTGTCACCCTTGATGTAACCAAAGAAACCAGCTATGAGAATGCAGGCGACTCCAGCTCCAGTGTGCTGAAATTTCTACGAGCCAGGTCACACGCGAGCACGATTTCCTAAGAACAAACCTTGTATTGCTAGCCGGACCCCAACAATGCCAACGTAAAGGACAATAACATCAACTCGTGCCTTGGCCTCATCAATCACATGTATCTATCTGCAAGTTATCGTCGACGGTGTGCCCGTGCGCGCACTCGTCGATACGGAGGCAACACCATCTGTCATCCGCCCAGAAGTTCGCCTGAAGGCGAACCGACTTTCCCCGCCAAACCACGAAAAATACGCTCTGCGAACCGCCACGGTGGAGATGGCACCTGTACTGGGCTGGCAGAACCGTGCCTTTTAGCGTGGGATGCCTTCAAGTTATGCTGCCTGTTGTCGTCGCGGCTGTCGATGAGCGATGCATTCACGGCGTCGATTTTCTTAAGGCACACAAGTGTGTGCTCGACTTCAACGCTGGGCTACTGCATTTGGGAACTGATTCCTTTCCCTTGTGTGCTGCCACGTTAACGGTGCTCTGTGACGACGGGATGCCAATACATCCCACGTGCCCGTGTCTCTGCTTCCACGTATTGTCTACCAACTTAGCAGCGCACCTGTTGCCACTCTACGAGAGGGCAGCTCTTGGACTGGACAAGACAGACGCTGATCAGCTTCGACAGCTACTTGAACAATTTCCAAACCTTTTTAACACAGACAATGCACATTTGGGGCTGACGTCAGCAGCAACACACCAAATCACGACAGGACATGCTTCTCCTGTACGGCAGACTCCTCGGCGCGTTCCTCTCGCTCAGAGGTCATCTGTCAACGACATGGTGAAGACGATGCTACAGCAGGGCGTGATTGAGCCGGCATGTCCCCCTTGGTCTTCAACCACTTACACTAGTAAAAAAAAAGGACGGGTCAAAACGATTCTGCATAAACCTCAGACGACTTAATCATGTCACTAAGCAGGACTACTTCCCTTTGCCTCAAACCGATGACATCTTGGACGCTCTTCCAGGATGCACGTGGTTTGCTACGCTTAACCTCAGGAGTGAATATAGGCACGTCCCAGGTCCTTTCAAATACGTGACTCTCTTTCAAATTTTTGCTTGGAACACCCGTAAATTGGTGGGGCGTTCACATCTTCATAAATGGATGTTAACTTCCAGCGCTTAAGAAGATCGCGCATGGTTGTCACATGCACTTGTCGTTTCGGTTCTCTAGTGGTTCAGACCAAGGACGTCACCAACAAACAAAAAATGTGCTGAAAATTTTGAACTTCTTTCACCTATAATTTTGAAAATACATCAGATTTTTTATTTATTTTATGTTTAATGCGTTGCTGGAGTACCACTACCTAGATCGAGCGAACGAGATGCAAATTAAACAAAATGGCCAGAAACGCTTTGCAGGGTCCCTTTAAAGTCCAGACGAAGCCGATGCTACAAGCGCGAGCGTGTGGTCCTGAACAGTGTTTGCACTGCACGAGCGCGCGTGCTTGACAAGGAAGCTGTAAGCCCGGAGCTCGCCCTTTTTTTTAGCTTCAGCTACGCTCACACTTAAAGGGAAAAGATGTATTGTGTTGAGAACATCACATTTCAACAGAAAACTAAACTGTTTAAAAAGATACTGAACCAAAGAATTTAGTGTTCATAATAAGTGGCGCACGTTCGTTCCACGAGCCAGCAGCCGCCAGTGTGCGCGAGCATACGCAACGAAAATGACGTCGAAGACCTCCATTCGCTCTTAAAAGAACAATGAAATGCATGGGCATCGGTCCAAAGGAGAATAAGGACAGGCTTTTCATCTCTCCAAGCGAAAGCTACGTGCTTATTAGACCAAATAATCGCTTACCTTTTACACCAGACAGCACTGTGTAGATGAAAAGCTTGTCTTTATTCTCCTTTGGCCCGATGCCCATACATATCACTGTCATCTTAACCGCGAATAGAGATCATTGACTTCATTTTTGTTGCGTGTGCTCGCGCACACCTGCGGCTGCTAACTCGGGAAAGAACGTGCGCCACTTATTAAGGACACTAAATTCCTTGGTTCAGTATCCCACCCCTGTCAGACGGCGTTCTAAAGATCATTTTCATAATGAAACAGCGCGAATTTTTGCAAGGACAAAGGAAGGAACTGGACAGGACGAGCGCTGACTAACAACTGAAAGGTTTATTCTCGTGTTTGTGAATGAGGCCAGCTGAACATAAAAAACACACAGAGAAAAAATATAACATTCGCACCGCTGGACTAGCAACATTTAATGATGCTTCTTTTCCCTTTTCTTCTAATCCTTGATTTCGGTTGTCTTTTTCTTTACACTAAGATTTCTTAATTTTTTACACTTGATTTAGGTTTTCTATTTCTTTACGCTTAATTCGAAAGTTCTTTCCTTTACCGCTATTTCATCTCATTTAACGCAGTGACCTTTCTGCTGTCGGAATGTTCTCACCCCTTTTCTTCCGTCTTGTTTGAGCGATCTTCCTCTTCCTCTACCTTTCCCTGGAACTCAAATCACTCTGCAGGAAAAACTTCTCAGAGTTGTGTGGTGCAACGGAAGGGGCACTAACACAGTCCTCGCCTTTTTCGTCGATGGCTAGGGCTTCTAGTAGTTCACGGGCGAGTTGATTTTTATGGCGCCCCACGATGTTTACGTTGCACAACGTTGCCTCGCATTTGCATGCGCGACAATGGGCTGCAAGGTGTCCTGCTGCTGTCAAGTTCCGCAGAGATGCGGCATGTTCTCTGGTTCTATCATTGATACAGCGCCCTGTCTGCCCAATATAACACCTTCCGCATGTTAATGGGATGTTATAAACGACTTCTTTCTGACAATGGGCGTACCTTGTTTTGTGTGCGATGGTACACGGCTCTTGGTGCTTACGTTGGTTTTCGTTTACCTTGCCGCACATTGAATATCCCTTGTTTGGCGCGGAGCTTATCTCTTGGACCCCTTGCCGGCCAGCAATCTTTTTTAGCCGGTGAGTGATGCCATGGAGATATGGCGCTACCACTATGGGTTGTCCAGTCTTTTTCTTTGTTGTTCGCTCGATGCCCTCCTGTCCGCGCTTCAACTTCTGGGAGATCTTTTCACATATTGATACCAGCAGTGCTTTCGGATACCCAGCGTCAAGTAGCCTGGATATCTGAGTGTCAAAACTTTTCTGGATCTGGTGTTCGCATGACTTCTTTAAGGCAGATGTTAGTGCCGTTGTGGCGACCCCACGTTTCACGTTCTTTGAGTGTCCGGATACGAATGGAAGAAACCCTTTGCCTGACCGAGCTTGGTATCGCCAGCAGACGTGTTCCTTTTTAAATTCTAAGGCAAGATCGAGGAATCTGATAGATTTGTTTACGGGTAGTTCATGAGTGAACTCAAGTCCTGAGCAGCTCTGTTCAAAGCACCTCATGACATACTCGCGGCAACCGTTGTCTTGTTCTTCTACCTCCGTGTTACAAAGTATTAAAAATCATCAACGTAGCGGAAGATGACTTCAATCCTGGAATCTTTCATGCTTCGTTGGATGGCAAGTCCGCATGTTGCGAGAAACACATCGCTGAGGTAAGGAGCCACTCGAGACCCGATGCAAACACCCCTCTTCTGCACATACTGCTGATCTTGATAGGACACCACCGTCGCCTTCAGGTAAACACTTAGCAATTCCAAAAAGTTGTCGAGGGGCATGCCCGCCGCACTTTGGAATGATGTGAAACCTTGCTGTTCAATTGTTTCTCGAAGTATGTTTAGGAGGCCTGCATGGGGGATAGAGTAATACATATCCTTTATGTCAAGAGAAAATCCAGAGGTAATGTTAGACCCATTTTCCTGCAGAAAGGAAATCACACTTCCTGAGTTTGGAATCTTGAAAGGCACTTGGGACAGTTGTTTGGCCAGGAATGTTGACACTTGCGCTTGCCAAGTATTTCTTTCTGACACAATTGCCCGGAACGGAATTCCCTCTTTATGTGTCTTGGCTGAGAAAAAGACCGACAATTGATTATTCTTCGTTCCTTTAACTTTGGTGACGAGACTGCCTAACTGGTTATTTTCGAGTATCTTCAGGATGGCTTTTTTCGTTGTTGTAGTTCTTTTTTGATCAACCGGAATGAAATTCTCGGCAATGGCTTGATCAGCTCTTTCTCCGTATTTTCCTTTATCGAGGACGACGAACCCTCCCTCCTTGTCTGATACACATAGTTTTAGATCTTTGGTCCGCAATTCTTGCACTGTAGAGCCAAAGCTCATTTTCTGATGTTGAGGGTTCCTTAGGCTTGCAAGGCAAGCAATCCCTTCATTTATGATCTGCGATGCTTTTTCTTCCGGAGCTTTGGCCGCGATGTGTCTTACTAGTGCAACCTTGTCAACGGCCTTAAGCTTTGGTGGTACTGCAAACTTTGGACCCTGCTCAAGTACCTTCTTGGCTTTTTCTGTAATATTGACGTCACCAATGACGCGAAGCGAAGGCCTTGTGGTGTTTTCTGTTTATTCTCAGGAAACCACGAAGAAAACATACGACAACACGACTCTCTAATCACGACGGAAATGCGCATGCGCCTCACAAAATTGGGTGCTATCTGTTACACAGTGTTATATGCGTCATCCCCGATCTAAAAATTCGACCTCACTCTACAGCAAATTCAAGGAAGCCTGACTCACGCAGGCTGGTCCCTCCTTCTTTATTCTATGAGCTTCAACAATCTCTCGAGCTTTTTGGTCCCTGTGTTTATACAAAACAATGGTTTTGTCAAGTAACGGTGTACAGGCGCAGTCCCTGCAGCGTAACGCCAAGTGGGAGCTTGCTGTTCCTGTCAAAGAACTACGGTGTTCCCGCAGGCGAGTGTTAGAATGAAAATTAGAGAGTCGAGTTGTCGTATATTTTCTTCGTGGTTTCCTGAGAATAAACCTTTCAGTTGTTAGTCAGCGCTCGTCCTGTCCAGTTCCTTCCTTTGTCCTTGCAAAAATTCGCGCTGTTCCATTATGAATCCATACCAACTCGCCCAGTTATCCTGATCATTTTCACCAAGCTCCTTTAAAAAAATCGGCCGATCGGCTCGCGATGTGGAGTGCGCACGTGCTCTACGGCGTGGGCTGGTTCGCCGATTTTATAAAAGAGCTTAGTAAAAAGGACCTTTAAAATGCCGTCTGACGGGGTATTACATGGTATGCATGTGACATCAGCACGCTATATGCTAGTGGTCACTAAATTTTTTTTTTTTTTTTTTTTGCTTAGGAAATTTAATTTTGTAATGCTGAAAACACGCTGCAGAAGGATCGCGCTCAGTGCAACAAATGCATTCAGAAACAAAAAAAAATATTCTTGCTTGCTGCAGCGTCGTGTGGAACAACGCGGACGTCTGGCACCAGGAAGATGCGCTTTCTGGCAGGAGTGATTATGCAAACGATGTATTTTTGTGGGATTCCGCCGTCTGGTCTGGGCCGAAGAGGCGGAGCAGAGAAACCTTTACACCACAGTATGTATTTAACCCCCCCCCCCCCCCTTATCTTTTTTTTTTTTTTTTTTTTACGATGCTCCTCCAGAGAATACTTTTTAATTCTGAGGGACTCCCTCCTTCGTTTGTTGGTGTCAATTCGACAATTATATATATATGTCATTTGTTTAAAGTAATTTTAAATTTTTTTTTATTTTTCACTCAAAATTCGTGAAGTTTTTCTCGGGGACAACTTTCTGAGGCAGTTGAGCAACAACAAAATCATGTTTGGGTGTTGTGAAGGTCAACGTAAACGACAATCTTAAATCCAGAGGCGCGACATGCGCAGGGTTTCGGTTTCCTCCTTTTTTTTGCTCAGTGATGACTTCAAAGTGTGTGACGCGCTTGTGGCTCGTGCAAGACGGGATTGAAAAAGAGGAAAAAGGAGAGACGCTCGAGGGCCGTGAGGAACGTCGGTCGGGCAATGATTTGATCTCTACTGTTATTAGACTTTTTTTTTATATTTCTCTCCTTAATGAAGTCCTGTCAGTCATTTTTATGACCATCAACATCCGCAGACCATCGACGTTCTAAGTCATCGGGTCCATGTCGCAATCGTAAGAAAAGAACGAACCTTCACTGGCGCAGTCGACAGGATTGCGTCAGCGGGCCCCGCCTGCTGGAACGACCCAACAGATTCAGTAGACAGCGACTCCATTCGACAAAAAGAGAGGCGGCAATTTCCTGGGCCTCAGCAGCGTTTTCAACGAATTAGACTTGGAACGCCGTGACTTCGCGTCGACGCGGTCTCGGAAGTGCTGCGGACTCACAACCCTGCGAAGCGTCTACACGCCTCCCTGGTGATGAGCTGGTTGGTATGACATGATTCCGACGGTTTCCAGCTGAACGTAGGAGGAAAAAACAAGGAGTAGAGAAAAGGAGACACACACTGTTTTTCTATCAACCATTTACTAAAATTCTTCTTTTCCGTTTTTATCTACCTTCATGAATTATCTAGTTACTAGAATTCTTTTTTTCCTTTTCATCTACTCTCATGAATTATACTATTGAGTTCTCAGGGGTAACTACTTCTTCTATGGTGTGATATTTGGTGGCTATACCACTGATCTCCACTAGAGGGGGCAGGATTGCGAATTGAGCAAACAGGTATGAAGCCACCGGAAGTGAGCGGCTTGTCCCGGAAGTGAGCGCTTGGCAGGCTTTGTAACCCTTCCGAGTACTAGTTCGAAAAGCGTCCAGGGCGCTGGATTTTCGCTTGTTCTCTCAAGAGAGCCTGCTTGTTGCACAGTAAGAGCGCATGCGGACCCGAGAAGTATCATGGGAAGCCCTTTAATTGAAACATTTCAAGATTCTAGTTGATCAAGTTGTGAATATGTCCCAAGTTCAAATGCCTCATTCTCGGGAATTAATCCAGAGCGGGAGTACTAAAACCCATTCAAAGACACAAAAAAGCATGGTTCAAAATATCGACTGAATGCACTAGGAAGCCCAGCGCACGCCCGACTTCCGGGACAAGCATCGGACTTCCGGTGGCTTCACTTGCGCCAGGCTCGGAGAGCAGCTAAGCGCCATCCAGCCCCCTATAGTAGAGATCAGTGGGCTATACTTCGTTTCACCTTCTGTGCGAGCGAAGGCAAAGCTGGAAGCGCGAGCGCGAAAGTTCCGTGCGTTCAGGTTTTGCTCGAGCGCGCGAGCTGGGGGGAAACGCAAAAGGCGCTGGTCTCACGCTTCTAGCTTTGGCTTCGCTCCCAGATAATGTGAAACGAAGTAGAGCGTTCACATGTTCCTGACTTGATATCTCACTTGGGGTGCTCCCAGAAGATACAGTTTTTCTCTCGGAAATAGCGTAATGGAGGCGGCACTCACGCAGTCATCCACGTGTGCCTCAATAGCCAGAGTTTCCAGGATTTCCCTTGCAAGCTGGATTTTGTGTTTTCCGACGATGGTAATGTTTTCGAAATCAGGAGCACATTGGCATACTCGACCATGCGCCGGAAGAAGGCCAGCTGACATTAGTGCGCCAACGGAAGCTGCATGCTCCCTTTTGCGGTCGTTAATACACCGTCTTCTTTGTCCAATGTAGCATTTGCCACATGACAACGGAATACTATACACAACTCTTTTCTCGCACGGGGCGTACGGTGTTCGCTGCGCGATGCCATGGATGCCATGGATGCCATGGAATCACCAAAATTAGAGGTCCCCCTGTGGCATCGCGCAGCGAACACCGTACGCCCCGTGCGAGAAAGCAGTTGTGTATAGTATTCCGTTGTCATGTGGCAAATGCTACATTGGACAAACTGGGTGGTGTATTAACGACCGCACCAAAGAGCATGCAGCTTCCGTTGCCGCACTAATGTCAGCTGGCCATGTTCAGGCGCATTGTCGAGTATGCCAATGTGCTCCTGATTTCGAAAACATTACCATCGTCGGAAAACACAAAAACCAGCTTGCAAGGGAAATCCTGGAATCTCTGGCTATTGAGGCGCAAGTGGATGACTGCGTGAGTGCCGCCTCCATTACGCTATTTCCGAAAGAAAAACTGCATCATCTGGGAGCGCCCCCAGTGAGAAATCAAGTCAGGAACATGTGAACGCTAGCCACCAAATATCATGCCGATGAAGAAGTTACCCCTGGGAACTCAATAGTATAATTAGGGTTCTGTGTTTTCGGATAAATCCGAAAAACTCCGAAAAATACCCGCCGGTAAAATTCTGGTCAATTCGGATTTATCCGATAAACTCCGATTTCTTTGGTTGGGGGGGGGGGGGGGGGCAGTGTCTACATCTACGCGCGGGGAGGTACCCAAGTCGGGAGGAGATAAGGCCCCATTCACGCACTACGTCACTTCCGGCGTGGAAGATTACAAGACAACCCCTCCCCCCGATTTGGCTAGGTCCACGCAGGGATCTACTTCCAGTCTGTGTGCGCGTGTCTACGCTACAGCTACAAGTGCGAGCGAGTAGTACGCAGAAATCCATAGTGCACGAGCATGCGCGCAAGTCAAGAACGTACTGAGCGGTGGGCTCCCACTTGTCCCCTTCGATGCACATAAGCTCACACTAAAACGCCTGAAACCAAGCCCACCATACACACGACGAAGCCTCACCGCCTCGCCTCGGCAGCGATGCACACATGGGCGAAGGCCCCAGAGGCCGCGGATGGCTGCACGCCCACATGCTCGTACGCACGGATGGCGCGCACGCCGCCAACATGTCTCTGTGACTCCTGGACAACATAACTATATAGATATATATTTTTATGATGCATGATATTTGCTATTAGTCTTAGAAAACAATAAGAAAGTGATAAATTGTCTAAAAATTCGAAAGGTCACGTGACATATTAACTTTAAAACAACAATAAAATGGAACCTCTTTATTTTTACATCCTATATCTACTTATAAGAAACCATAATATTTACATAAAACAAATTATGTCCTTATATTATAAGTCACCTAACCTTTTGCGTGGATGAAGCCTTACCTCCTCCCGACTTTGCTACGTCCCCGCGCGTGGATGTAGCCTCGGCCATTTTTATGTGCCAATACCACTTACCCTCCCCCCCCCCCCCCCCTTTTACGATGTGATCAGCGCAGGGTCAATTGTCTCGGGAAAATGTCACCATAATTATTTTTCGAATCTCCGGCTTTTGTCAAAAGGGGTCTTGCCGCTTGTCTCGTCGAGGTTGATTCAGGGCAACAGGTCATTGTACATTCGGGTCACGACAAAATCCACTCTTATGGTTTCCAGTTTGGGCCATGCGATTTGTGCTTTAGAGTAAGGAGAGATAAGTTTTTTTGTAACAGTGAGAGCCCTGAACCATAGAGTTTGTACGAAATAGGGGAGAACGGCAGTTGAAACTTCTCTAACTTCACCTCGCGCGCCGCGGGCTAGATTGAAATCGGATGGGATGGCTACGGGCTTCCTAGCGACTACCTCCAGCAGATTATTGATTTTAAGGTATGGATGTCTATCGAAGCAACACTTGTGTGCAACTTTTGTCGTGAGATAAATTTGTATTACCAATGGCAATAGCAGCAACGCCAAATTCAGCTGAGGAAATTTTAATTAACACAAGCGCGTTTTATTTTTTTATCTGGCATACGCTCGAATTCGGTTAAATTGATTTCATTATTTTTAAGAGGAAACAGTCCGAAATTAAACTCCGAATTTCGGATAATTGGGAATCGAACCAAATAAAGTCCCGATAAACTCGGAATCGTCGGAGAAAAATAAAATCCGAAAAACATCCTCCGAATTTGGCGAAAAATAAAATCCGAAACACAGAGCCCTGAGTATAATTCATGAGGGTAGATGAAAAAGAAAAAAAGGAATCCCAGTAAATAGTATAATTCATTAAGCTAGATGAAAAGGAAAAATAATAATTTCAGTAAATGGTTGTTAGTCCAGCACTGTGTGTCTCTTTTTCTCCACTCCTACGTTCAGCTGGAAACCTTCGGAATCACGTCTACACGACTCGGACACCGTTATCGGGCCGGGGTGTTCCGATCGACAGACTGCGTGCGCGTGCCATAGGGACTTGTCAACCTTCCGAGGTAAGGTGATCATTTTGACAGGTGCCCGCCATGAAGCTACGTAGTGGGGAACGGCGTAGGCCGGTTACCTTGTTGGATCGGGATGGAGCTAATAGAGAGTTTTAGTAGACCGTTTTCGCTTTCTCGCTCCGCTCTATGGAAAGCGGAGTCGCCATCGCGCATGCGCGACCCGCTCTGGGATTTGAGCGAGAATGCGTCAGCTCCGCTTTCCTCGACATTTTAAGAAGCGCGTTCCACTCTCAGTAAAGCTCCAGTAGATGGTGCTTTTCTGGAACGGAATTCGAAATGGGTGCTCGCCACTTCAAAGCATGATTGGGAGCGCCTGACGGTTATGACCCTTACGAAAATGGCATATCTGGACTTATATATAAAAAAATAGATATGGTTATATAAAAAATTGGGCAGATCTGGCCATATCAAGTAAATCAGTTTATATAAGCCTTATCAAGCCAGATCTGCCCAATTTTTTATATATCCATATCAGGGTCTGTTAGATAGGGGTATATCTGCCTCCCATATCAGGGCAGATATGTCCCAATCACGTAAGGCAAACCTTGATATACAGGGTGTTTTTTTTTTATTCGTGTAGATTTGTTTTTAAAAAAAGCCATGAAAGCTACGCTTATGCGGTTTGTGCGAGTGAGTTATACGCCCAGGGGGACATTATGTGGGTGGCTAATCTTTGCAATAAGTCGGCTAATGATTTGAAATTCACTACTTAACTTTTCAATTAGTGAAAATAGACATATGGTTCCAATTAGAAACTTGCTGAACGTCGTCCAAAATCCCTGCATCAGTCATTTTCAAAAAGACTTTCAGCGCGTGAGAAAGTTACCACTCGTGGAGCAGGTACAAGGCTAGCGGTTTCGGTCAGGCGCCCGCGCAATTTTTCCGTCTCTTATCTAGCCACAGCCTTGTACCTGGTCCACGAGTGGTAACTTCAGCGCACTACTGCGCTTCACACGCGCTCAAAGTCTTTCTAAAAAATTACTGATTTATGGGTCTTGGACGACACTCAGCAAGTTTCTAATTGAAACCATATGTCTATTTCCTCTAATTAAAAGTAAATTAGTGCATTTTAATTAATAAGCCGACTTATCGCAAAGATTAGCAAAGTATACAATGTCCCCCTGGGCGTATAACTCACTCGCACAAACCGCATAAGTGTAGTTCTCACGGCTTCTTTTAAAACAAATCTGCAAGAATAAAAAAAAAAAAAAAACACCCGGTATTCAGGCATTGCACGTACGTCACATCATGACGTCGAACCCCGGTAACCACCATGCTGGTGGTTGACTCTTCGACCCTGCACAGCGAGAGCAATGGTAAACTGTGCCGCGCTCGGCTGTAGCAGTGACCCGGTATCCCGACGATCGTCCGATCGTTTCGTAGGCATGAACCGCGAGACAGAGTGTCCGTCAAGTTAGAGAAAGTACGAGCGGCAGGAGAGGGATACGTCCGCGGATTACCGAGGTTGCGGCACGCATCTCATAGCGACGAGCAACTGCACTTTTCTACCGTTGTTTACGTTCGCGCACGCCTTTGCATCGGCTTTTGCCCATTCGTGGTGTAGATGCCCTTTGCCTTTCGTTACATAACGCCGTTTCCCCGCTTCGAGCGATTGTCACGCCGCGAGCCCGGCGAGACTGCGATGGAGCGGCGGCGGCCCCGTGTGCAAGCTAGCCGAGACGCCGCAGTCAGGGGATCGGTTTGTGCCGTCTGCAAGACGGTAACCTTTGCAAGGAGCGAAAGTATGTAGGCAAGCCGGTTAGGAAACATCATAATATAAACCCTGAGTCAATGAGAGTTGTACGTTATTTGATTTATCCTTATCTCAGGGTTTAGAGTATGACGGTAACCTAGAGTTGTTTACCAGTATTTCGCAAAATCGTAACAATCTACAAGCGACTCGTAAAGCCGCTCGTGAAATTTTAGAACGCGCAATTAAGATTCTTTGTTGTTCTTCTTTTTGGCGACACGTCAAAACTTTGTCGGCGGCATATCGTAATTTTCTGCTTGTAGCGCAATCGCACCAATGCCGAAACATTCTGCACAATTATTCTCCCGGCTGCCAGGAGATAGACACGGCCTAATTCTAGAGGTAATCTGGAAGAGTGCTTTTAGGAAAACGATCTATTGTCGCGAAGTAGGTTGCAGCGCACTTACGTTGACGGGACGGGACTTGAAAGGTAATCCGAGATAGATGTCGACACGGCCACGGCGGAATCACCACTCAAACACAAAAACGAGAAGGAAGGTGTCCGTGAAGATTCAACACGATGTAGCACAAGCTGTCATTTGTAGAAACCGAGCACATTTTTGTGAACGCATCACAAAAAAATTCTTGGGCTTCTTTGAAGAAATCGCTTGTTGCCGACATACGGGTAGGACGTTTTGATCGAGATACCCTTCGCCATAGAAGCGAAATTCACCGCAGCCCCGCGGGCCGCACGACACGCGAAACTGGGTCCGCAAGCAGGCATTCCGGGATTGGCAACGGCTAATGCGTCATCCGTCAAACCACATGATCAGGCTCCTTCCGTTACACGCGCACAGAGAGCTGAGTCAAGCGAAGAAAAGTCTATCGTTTATTGGTCCGCCGAGTGCGCACCTTCTAAAATGCTTTCAGCTTAGGGAGAGAGAGAAAACAGAGGAGTTGAAAAGCAGAGGGCCAGAATGGGGGTGCGACCACAAAGACTAATCTTCAGGGGCATACCAACAATGAACAGAACGAGAGAATGTGTCACTTATATCCTGTTGACAGTTCGACCCAAGGTTGATAGTGCAGTGGATGCTATGTGTGGCTTTGGGCTTAAGGCAGGTGCCGTGTTCAGCGTTACCACCAGCTTCGAGACTGTTGTCACGTGACCCTAACCGGAGACACGATTGGCCTAAAATATGCATAGCGTATACCCTGCTGTCAATACCGAGTGAACATACAGCTCTATGAAGACCAACTTTTGAACTTCCAAAGAAGCTGTCTATCTCGAGAGTGACCCAAAACGATGCGAGTTTGAAGATACTATGTTTTACGCCGTATAACCCACATCATCATTTAAAATAAAGAAATAAGCGCGGCTATTTTTTTTTTTGCGCACGATGTCCACAAATAAATAAATAAATATGTATATATATTTTTTTACCAATAAATTTAAAATTATGTGTACACTGTTAGATTCGCATTTTTAAATTTCAAATTTTTTTACGAAAGAGTTGCACATAAAAGACACCACGGACAGCACATCTTCTGACTTTCAACACACGATGAATCGCAGACGCTTGCAAGCGGATGGTTACGTTGCTGCGTGAACGGTTTTTGAAAGATACTGCGTAGGGCGCAACGGCTTCGCAGGCGTTCGAAGGAAAAAGGATTCGGGACGACGAAGTAGCGTCTTGCATCTTCAGTAAGCTAACGGTTCGTGTTTCCCCACTCAATTTAGCGGGGAAACACGAACAAAATTAGTTTCACTGCTAGATTTAGCGGAAAAATTGACGTCAAGTGACATAAGTACCAATTCAATTTCTCGCTAAATTTAGCGGGGCGGTTACTCGATGGCGACGCCGAAACCGCTTAACTCGGATACGGGCGCCTAAGAGCTGCGATCTCAAATCCATTATTTGATTAACTCGCTTTCCGATCTTATGCACTTCGTCATAATGTCACACGTCAAACATACAACCAAATTTCATTTGTCTTTCAATCTTCAAAATGCGCAATTGGTTAATTGGTCCAAATACCTGGAATAACTTCACTTTAACGATGTTAACAATAATTAACACACTATATGAGACTCATGCAATATAGATCAATCAACTTGTCTTGGCGAGTACATGACTTATTGCTTGCACGACCGAAACGGGCCCATATATCATTATCAGGGGCAATATTTGCATGCGTATCTGGCGTGATATGGCCGTATTAACGCACTTATACGGCCGCATCTAGCAGTATTTGCCCACTTATATGGCGATATCTGGGCGTATCTGCTCCCACATATAGCGGTATATTTCCCGATCTGACTACTTATATTATCATATCTGGACGTATATAAAATATATCAGGGCCATATCTGCCATTTTCGTAAGGGGAACCTCGCTGTACTAAGATGGCTGCGCAGACTTCGTTTGAAACGGCGTTGTTAAGAAAACGTTTCACGGTGGTCGAGAACCTCTGGCTGATTCGGGAAATTGCTGGCCGCAATCATTTCACGGCCCCTGAACGGTGGGAACAGGTGCTGCCTTGTCCAAGCCAACGGGCTCAATTTTTCTCAGCGAGCGGTCGGAAACGGAGAGATATTTGTGTTATGTTGCTTTAGGCCGCAAGACAGTGCAAATGAGTGCTCCATTTATATCTTTACTTTTTGGTTTTCTCAACGAAATGAGTTTTTTCTTCTTCGTGTGCTTCGGTTTGTCATAGGGTACCTTGGTGTTTATTAGTTCCTGTATAGGCTCCATACGGGAGCCTGAGTTGCGCGATCACGTGAGGAGCCGGATCAAGTGTCGTACAGCAAAGTAGACGTTGCACGCGGCCCGGCGTACGTTCCCCTGCTTTTGAGCACACCGCGCGCCTCGAACGCGCGGCGCCGCTATTCGCCGAATTCAGTCACGTGAGGAGCGGGATCAACATGTCGTGCAGGAAAGCCGGCGCTCCGGGTGTGAACGCGCAACTCTGGCCTTATGGCGAGATGCGCGACCGAAAGCGTCGCTGTGGTCGGCCTCCCAAGATTGGCCGAACGCTGACTCTGACGTAAGAAAAAGATTTCTCATCGACGGAACTTCAGAGGAATGAAAGAATAATTTTGACGGTGTTGGCAGTGTTTCTTTTAGAGCGCAATGATTTCAAGCTTCCACCATGCTATTTACAAACACCATCGAACTTGTTGTTTAACAGGTAATGTCGTCACAAGGGGGAACCATAGGAGGGCGCCACCAAAACATCTCGCCGCTAATACAGGAACTCTAGTGTTTATGGAACTCTAGTGTTTATTTATAACTCTAGTATTTTCGGGCGAATGCGTATAAATAAAGTTGAGAGGAACAGTTTCTTTGGTGCGGCTTGCAAGCGCTATGCTCTTGGACAACTTTCAGTGGCATTTTCGACAGGAGCGCGCGTGCACAGGTATAATCGCCGTTCAAGCACGCGCTCCCGTGCATCTGACTGCATAGCCATAGAAGGTCCACAAAAACTCGAGGACTTTACAGACACCGTGCTGATAGGGTGCCTTCATGTGCACTGTGCTTGGGGTGATGACATCTGGCCATTTTTTTTCGAACGTTTATTTTTATTTTTTGTTCTGAAGCGCGTGCAAGAGCGTGTCCCTGCATGCGCTCATGGCACTGGCTGTACAAAGGCGACATTTTGTTTCCTGCGATTTTGTTGTATTTGCACTGTGAGCCCGTGCTGTCGGCATCGTGTACTACAAACGATGACATCACCCTAGGGTGCCTCAATTACCTTCTGTTTAGGGTGATGCCATCGTTTGTAGTACCGATGCCGATAGCACGCGCTCAAGGGGAAAATACAAAGAAATCGCAGGAAACAAAATGTCGCCTTAGTACAGTCAGCACCACGAGCGCATGCAGGGACACGATCTTTCTCGCGCTTCAGAACAAACAAAAAATAAAAATAAGGGTTCGAAACAAAATAGCCAGATGCATAGCCTCCTTTATACTGAAAATGCCTGCCCAATGGTTTCTTTGTCGTCGTCGCGCCTACTTCACATATTTGCTATTAGGGGCGCCAAAACCCCATACAGAAAAGCAGACGACGCTTGTCCGCTGTCTTCTACTACAGCTCATTGTTGCTAGTGTAAGTTACGTTATCACGTTAAGCTATGTGATAACATAAGTTTTCTATGTTAGGTTACGCGGTAACGCGACCTTACGTGTTTAAATAGGTCACGTGATCACGTAATGTTGTTGTCACACGAGTAACTTCTTTCGGTTGTCGTTCGATTCTCAGAGCTCTAGAGTGCTTAGCCATAGCCGGCATAGCTCAATAGTACGACGCTGTCTGCGGCTCCCGACACGCAGACCGTGACACCACACGGTGTGCGTGTGGCGTCACGTAGTAGTAGGTGGATATTTGGCACGGGTGGTGAAGGAACATGTCAACTGCAGTGACTGCTTCCTACTAATTATGAAGCAGGCTTTTACGGCTCACAGTGATTCAATCGTGAGGCCCCAGGACAGGGCATAACTATACTATCCATCGGAGAAGCTAATGAGTGTGCTGTAAGCGCTGAAGAACCTCGTAGAGGTTTTACTGAAAAAAAACGAAATATGGTGAAAAAGCCTTTGTATGTAGCTGTTGAGAGGTGGGCAGATACAAGTATGCACCAGGGCGTTCTGAAATTCGGAAAGGCAGA